>JBAMJV010008466.1:0-123103 GCA_037951105.1 Echinarachnius parma
ACTAATCATTTGACCCAAAGTCCCAAACTATACAAACAAGGGTGTATTCGGAATAAAATAAAGGAGAATATAGAGTGTCCCCAGTAATTTATGTGCCCGCAATCAATGCTAACACGCCCATAATATACCACTGTATACAGAAACTGAGAAAGTGGTTTGGCTAATACGTGCCCATCATAATCATAAAACAACAACAAAATGAGACACAATGGCAATTATTGGGAAAGGCAAAATATAATGTTTATCTGCATAACCTTTTGTTGTATCTAGGGGTTATACAAACAAAAAACAAAAAAAAACATGCCCTAAAGGGCAATGAAATCCAAGCAAAATGTTGCTTTCATAGACTTGAAGAGATTAGGAGGAATAATCTTTGAAAGTTAGAGCATACTCGGGCCATAAACAAGACAACTATGGCTCTTTGAAGATGCCCATTTATTCCTATGGGGAACTCAAATTGGCAACGCACTCTGATAAGTTTGTTGACTACTCCCCATATATGTTTTGTACACAAATTTTCCTATTTGTACAGTTTTCTTCATAGTCACACTTTTCCATTCCCCAAACCCACGATATGTTGTGTATAAATTTTTTCTACAAAACATATGTTGAACCAAGGAGGTATGAGTTAGCTAACTCATACCTCCTTGGTTGAACTCAAACGAAGGGGTAAACATATATTTTGAGAAAATTGAACAAAGTTCAGTGGCCACTTGTCTTGTTCACCTTGGCCTTGGGTGGTCACAATACACAGATTTGACTGTAGATGTAATCAATTTATGCATCCAAACTCCTAGCTAACATACTCCTTTAATGAAAAATAATTCATCCAAAATGCCCCTAATTCCTCGTATTGAACAGATCAAACGCAAACCAGTTATCTCTTTATCACGAGCGTTGCCAATGTATCCAACATAGAGTCTGATTGACTATTTGAAAATGTCCGATCAACACGTAATGATGTCGTGATTATATTTACCCTGCGAGCAATGTAAATAATCGTTGTTTGCTAGATAGGTGACTCGTTCATTTGTCACCCATCATTACATAGCTCGTTGCCGCATGGCGGGCTCATTCTATACAATCACCGTTGTCGGTTCTACTTCTAGTTAATTTCTTCTCTTCTTCGAGTTTTCTCTTCTTTCTTTTTGTTCAATTCTTCAAGCTGCTTTTATTCTGCTTGCTTCTCTCGTTCATTCATTCCTTCACTTTTACTTCCTTCATTAAAAAGGTTAATTAATTCATTCGTTTATTCGTACATTAATAATTTACTCACTCATTCATTCATTCATTCATTTCTTTTATTAATTCCTTTGTTCGTTCGTATGTTCGTTCGTTCATTCATTCCTTTGTTTGTTCGTTCGTATGTTCGTTCGTTCGTTCGCGTTCTTTCGTTCGTTCGTTCGTTCGTTCGTTCGTTCGTTCGTTCGTTCGTTCGTTCGTTCGTTCGTTCGTTCGTTCGTTCGTGCGTTCGTTCGTTCGTTCGTTCTGTCGTTCATTCATTCATTCATTCGTTCATTCATTTATTCGTTCATTCATTCATTTGTCAATTCATTAAGCTAGTATTCATTCTTCTTCCTCTTCCTTTTCTTTTTTAAAAGTCTATCTTCACATTTTTACAGTAACCTTTTTATAAATTTCCTCCTTTTAATTGTTCATATGCCAATGTTCATTGGATATGATACAGCAGAAGAAAGGGTTAATGCATATGAATACAGAAGTAGAAAGAAGAATACGAACTAAAGTTGTGGACACTGTACCGATATCGTATGATTATATAATAATAATAATGTTTCGATTTATATAGCGCCTAATATGATTGATAACCATCTCTAAGCACTTTACAATGATGTTATTACCCCGGTCATAGGATACAATGCAAACCAGCACACATCATGTGCACCATCTCCACTCCCTGGGGAGTATGCATACTATTCCAACATGTCAAAGTTGCACGGTCAAATATGATATTCATTTCTTATTAGTTTGAATAATATTGAATTGATTACAATACGTGCTATTGCATTTTGATGGGTGAGTGTGTAGTCCACCACACTACGGGACAAGTAAATGTATTTGAAAAAGAGGAAAGTAGAAGTAGCATGCGTAATAAGATTGTAGAAGTCGTATATACCTCAAAAGCGTATGTAAGTTGCATGGTCAAATATGATACACACTTTTTTTAATTTGAATAATATGGAATTGTTTACAATACTTGCTATTGCATTTTGATGGGTGAGTGTGTAGTCACCACACTACGGACAAGTAAATGTATTTGAAAAAAGAGGAAAGTAGAAGTAGCATGCGTAATACAATAAATTGTAGAAGTCGTACCTCAAAAGTTGCACGGTCAAATATGATACACACTTTTTTTTAATTTGAATAATATTGAATTGATTACAATACCTGCTATTGCATTTTGATGGGTGATTGTATAGTCTGGTAGTGTGGTGGTGTAAAACCACATAAACCACAATATCCTGCCACCTTGCCATTCAACATAGTCTAGTTTCAAGGAAGTGAGACATATTTGGTGATATTGTGCATGACTGTGGTCATTTTCACAGTTCAAACCGCCTTCACGTTTTTGTTTCTTACCAGTTGTGTGCTCAAGTGTTCGCTCATGAACCCATTTTAGAGAAAAGATTGGACTTCCATTTGAAATAAACAGTGCTCTACAAAATAGTATTCGTTATTATGCATGCATGCATTCGTACAATTTGAATATGATAATTGGTAGCAAACCGGTTTTTTTTCTAGGTAAATTCGAATCATTATGCATGGTTATTCGACCATTGTCAGTGAAACTTTTGTATACAACAGAAAGAAACACAAAGAGGTTACCATTTTAGCCATATCATCTGATGCTACACAGGATGGCGGTATCGTGCAATGTATTCCCTTTATCTGGCATTATTTCGGCACATAATTTCGGATTAAGGCAACAAATTAAAAGTTTAATTTTCTACCGTACAAGTCGAAAGAGTTAATAAAGCTTAGGCCCAGCTTAGGAAGCTATTTCACAATTTATAAGTTTGAATCAGATAAACATGATAAGCTTTGCCCCACGTGGGATTGGGATATCGTACCCTTACCGGCTTACCCCCACACTAGCCTATACCTTCACCGACTTTGCTATTATTGAAATATAATTCTAAATAATTTTATTTTAATGTCAGTTAGTTACTTAAATAGATATCTTTTGTAATGCATTCTATATTGTTCATTATACTATTTTACTGCCCTGCGCTGGCAATTATAATTATGCCAGTGTCCTGGGATGTGTACTTCCTTTTATTTGTTGGCGAAATTCCCCTAATAAAGTGATGATTAAAAAAAGAAGCTTGTTCCCCATATCCGGGTCTGGTCATGAGGTACCTTGTACCCCTATCCCTAGCTTTCCGATAGAACAATCATTTTTTGTTGCCGACAGGGTTGTGTCTCAATGATAATGACACTCAATTATACATTATTCACACGGATATCATATAGCAATTACAAAAAGAAAATACAATAATACAATCAAAAACTAAATGCTTACATAATGTTAACCCAAAAGCTGTTGACTTGGTTTTGGGGAGTGAAAGACAGGACTGTATAGGAACTAACATAGCAAGCTTTTTGTAAAAAATATGGTCTTGATCATTACTGGTGATAATGTTTCGACCGCCCGTCCGACCGCCGTGTCTCATTAATTGACTGCGCGTGTTGCGTGTGTATACTGGACACATTTTAAAATAGTAGATTGTGTATTACCCTGGCCACTGCAATTAACTGAATTAATAATGAAGCAGCATGCATAGTGCCTAGCTATAGGCGGCTTAGTAATTAGGCTGACATTCTCCATCTGTAAGAACGGAAGCGGCATTTCCGATTGGGAGCTTATTAATTACTCTCATTCATTTCCGGAACCAGCCATTTCATTTTCACCAAGGAGCGAGCATTCGACACGAGGAAGCCACGCGCCCAATACCACCACGTTAATTGGCAATAGTCTCCTTACAATACTTGTTTTCTTTCCTTTGTTGATTCAAGCGGTAACTTGCCATTTGGTCTACAAGTTAATGTGTATACTTCTTTCTTTTTGTATACTAGTAAAACCGATAGTAAAAAGCAGAATTCAGAAGCTCATAGGATTGAAATAAGGGTTAAGATTTAAGGTTAGCATGAATTATATTATATTACTTAGTCAGAAATAAGCAACTCACTATGGGTTCTCTTAAATATATCTGACGTCAGAAGTGGTGAGTGAAACAACCAACAACAAACGGAATAGAAAGACTGAATTTTGTCGGTCTAGAATTATACTATAGTTCCGTTTAGCATGTTTTGGATTTGTATATTTTGTATTTATTTATTTTCCGAAATCAAAATTAAAAAAACATTAGAAAGAATAGGAAAATAACTGTACACAATTCACTGTAAATAATAATTAAAACAATTAAAAAATCGGAGGAATTGCCAATTCATCGCCGTATTATTTTGTAGACATGGCTGGTCTTCCATGGGGTACAATGACAACAAATATAACAGACAATGAATTCAACAATTGTTATAATACAATAATAAATGATAAATTACAGGATAAGGGGTCAAATTTGGAGTAAAGGGCGACATTGAAGTTTCAAGCATCAGTCTAGTACAGTAGTCCAAATGAGACTTCAAGTAGACCGAAGAAATGTCTATAGATTTGATCTTCGAGACGGATATCCAACAATGAAATTAAAGTTATTACAATTTTTGTTGTTGTATAGTTACATTATTCATTCATTTTGTTATCATGATTGTTTTGTGGTATTGTGGCCGAATACAATGCACCAAACACACTGACAGTTTAAAGTCAATGTTTAAAAAACCAGCTGCCTGAGGCGAGGCTAATTCTGCCATCACATCCGACCCATTTTGTATGATGCCGCGCAGAGAACAATTACAGGGGGGAAACCCCTATCGTAATTTAGGATGTTGCAATATCACCCCACGATACAATATTTTCATGCACACCTCACAATAATTATAATGTTTGACTCGTAAAAAACAACAACTATAATGCGCAGTTTGACCCGACAGCTGCACGGGTGTGTTGGGGGCATTGTGGGATCAAACATAGGGGATCAAACTCCCCTACCCCACACCCCCTCCCACCCCTCACCCCCTCTATGGGGGAAAATTACATCGCACCATTTTCAATGTTAACGAACCCCTAAATTAATGGTTTAATTGAAGGATGTTTTACTCAGTTACTGTCATGCATTGACAGTGGTGTAGTGTGGTCGTTTTTTTTTTTTTTTTTTTTTTTTTTTTTGGGGGGGGGGGGGGGTGGGGGCACACCTTACATGCCTTATGTATTTCTTCGTGTTTTGAAGAAGAAACACAATCCCCTTATTATTTTATTTTGTTTGTTTGTACATTAATGTGGGACACAGCCCCCCCCCCCCCCCCCACCCCCACGTACCACCCCCGTAGCTACGCCACTGATGCACAGATATATGACTTGACAGCTCAATTGGTGTGTTAGCTTGTATATATTATCTAATAAACGTAAATATAATTGATTTTTAAATCATTGTCCCCCCATCATCTGGGTTGGTTTCATCTGCGTGCGCCACTGCTATGCTGTATTGGCAGTGGTGTACCGTGGTCCCCTTATGGTTTCTATTGTTTTTGCAAAATTATTGGGGGCACAGCCCCCGTGCCCCCCCCCCCCACACCCGCTCACCCACGTACCTACGCCACGGTGTACTTGGCATCTTGGTGAAAGCGCGCCAAAATAACCACCTCCCATGGGACTTCATTTTGTAACTATGACTGACTGATGCAATTAATGCGTTTAACATATATTTTGTTCATGTCCATTACCTGCCACAGTTTGCCTTTTGGAAGTGCCTTGTCACATATCACCGTATAGCGTTAGCGGACGCCCGACGGCGTTTCAATCCGTTCATTTCGGTTCGACGTATGCGAATGCGTTCCTTGTCAGACCATACCTCCTTGGTCAGACGATGTCCGTTATTTTATCCGGCGGAGGGTTTTGGGCATGCAGCAATTATGGAGACAACTTTCACCATCGGATTTTATTTCGCAGATGTTCTATCCGTCGGGCATCCGTTTACGCTATCCGGTGATAAGTGACAACACCCTTAAATTTGTTTATGATTATATTCAGTGGTGTAGCTACCGGGGGGGGGGGGGGGCGTCTCTCCCCAACAGTAATGTTTGCCCCAAACAAAACAGAACATAAGAGGACAATCTGTGTAAAAATAAAGAAATGCATAAAGGTGTGCCCCCAATAATTCACGTGACCCCCCCCCCCCCCCCCCCAATCAACCCAACCACGCCACGCCACTGATTTGGTATAGAGGGCGCTGCACGTAATAATTTGTTTGTGAGATAATGAGAAACTGAGTGTAAAATTTGAAAGAGCATACAATTTTAATGACAGAATAAACTTTATTTGATCAAAATCGGTTCAGAAACGGCTGAAATATCAATAAATTTATATTCAATCGTAATAAATCTGGGGCCCAGATAGGCTATATTCGATGATTTTTTTAAACATTAAAAAAATGCTTACACTTTTTCAAAAAAAAAAAAAAAAGGTTTTAAAATAGTTGTTGATGATCTCTCTATTTAATCATTATTTCCACAAAACATCACATGCATATTTTTTTTAAATGAAAAATGGTTGAAACCAAAGCTTTTTTTTAGAGAGCGCCCTCTTGTGTTTTAATGGCTATTTTTTTTAATGATATCAGTCTTTTTACTAAGTCGTTTGTAATTTTTTCCTTTCGAGCATGGTGGTGATATAACTATTAGTTTGTAGTGTTATTGTGCAGGTTTTGGTTACTAAAGCTCTACTACAAATGTTGCAGCTTGCTGCAGACGTAATGTTCTCGCAAAAGGGATAATCCAAATAATGTGTTGGTTAGCCGCAGAGGGCGCTTGACGATATTATAATAAATTGTTTATTGAGGAACACAATAATTTCGGTATTTCATATTATAGAAAAACAGGTGTGCCCCAAATTAATCCGACCACGCTACCTAATCGTTTATTAGAATATATATACACCACTCTCCTCCTCTCCTTGCTTTCTCTTATAATTCTCTCCTTTCATTTCTTTGATTTTTCGTTCCCCCCTTTCTATCTTTCTCCCTTCATCGTCTTTAGCTCCCATTTCAACTAAAAGCAAGTAAGCAAGCAAGCAAGCAAACAGGGCCGTGGCAAACAAACACACACACACACATATACACAACATCAATGAAACATTTAAACACACAATGCAGGCACCACTGTAAAGATTATAACCACACATTGTAAACAAAGCTCCGATTTCGACCTGAAAAAAAAAAAATAAAAAAAATCAATCAATCAATCATCCAATCAATCAATCAATCAATCAATCAATCAATCAATCAATCAATCAATCAATCAATCAATCAATCAATCAATCAATCAATCAATCAATCAATCAATCAATCAATCAATCAATCAATCAATCAATCAATCAATCAATCAATCAATCAATCAATCAGTTAATAAATAAATAAATAAATCAATCAATCAATCAATACAACTTCAAACACAATAGAATGCCTGAACCACTGCATAAAATAAAAGGGCAAAATTCCTTTTTTCTGTGTGTACATTCATACAGAACATTGTCATTTTTTAATATTTTGAATGTCCATCATGGTCACAATTATGTTTATTTACTATGTACAATGCTAATACATCAACCGCTGTACAATTTTTTATTTGACTATTCCCACTAATTTTAGAAATTAGAATACATCATTTACCATACCACATGTAATGGAAATTACTAAAGGGGACAACATCTAAAATACTTATTTGACATGTGCAAGAGATTCGTTCTAGTAATTCATTCCACCCATAATAACAGACAATTTATGCTCCAGAAATATATTATTTGAATTTGAAGTTCAAAGCTCATGAATACTACTAAACCTTTACAAGAATATTATCGTCTCTGCATAGAATTCCAATTCAGTTCCAGGAGGGTGTTGCACAAAGATCCCAATTCAAACTTAACAATTAGTTGGACTTACAAATTATGGAAAGCAATGAATTAGATTATTTGTATAATTGTTGCAAGTTCTTTACAAAGGCCTACAATTTTGAAGGGAAAAAAATATTCACATTTCAGGCTCTTGAATATGTTTAATTTCAAAGCTACAAATGGCTTTCCACAATTGTTAAGTCCTGTGAAAACCCCCCAGTCTTTATCTACAGACCTAGGACAAAATGTTAGAAACAATTCGTGGAATTTAAATATGAATGAAATATCTCTTTAAACAGAATTGTCTGTAATTATGATATGAATTTCTCAAATCTTTTTCACATATCAAATTATAATTTGGGATGTCGGTTCCCTTAAAATCAGTCTATATTGCAACTTTAATTTAAAACTATGACATTGTTAAACAAGTACTTACATGTACACACATTCACCATACAAAATATAGTTTTATTTTTTGTTTGTACATTTTGATGCAAATCATTTACATAAATATTTTGAACACAAACACAATTCACAAAACATGTATTTCTTTCAATTTTCATATCCTTTTTTTCACCGCCAGTGTCAAACCATTATTACTTTTGCATATAAAAACATATTTAGAACGTGCCACAGTAAAATTTTGTTTTACAATGGCCAAAAAGTAACTGCTGACATTGTGTGCACATTTACTAAACAGCATAAGTACAGTGTTAAGATTGTCTGCGTTTCCCGTTAATGTTCATGATTTTAAGGTTCAAAATTCATGAAATTTATGACCAACTTACCATAATTATATCTGAAAGATAATTTGGTGAAATAAACTTTCATAGAATTTCCTAGTTACTTGGAAACAAATATAAACATGTATTGATGGCATTAGTAGTGAGAACAGCTATCTCTATAAAAATCTAAAGCAATGCTAGAAATTAACATTTTTGCTTTGTGGCCTGGTCGGGCAAGTAAAAACAGGATTTTTCAACTTCAAGTGTGTGGCCTGAAACTTGAACCTGGTGCCCCCCCCCCCCCCAAAAAAAAAAAAAAACAACAACAAAAACATTACAAATTAGCTACAAAAAAGCTACCAACGATAAGCTTAAATTTGTTTGTTGTTAAATATATATTTGTAATATTACAAATTCTGTTATAACTGGTTGCCCATTTGCCCCAGGAGAAATTATGATCAATTAAATGTGGTGGCATGAAGCTGGGCCAGCGGGCTTGTGTTATTTTCTAGCATTGTTTAAAGATACATACATGTACATGAACATTTCGTCGGTGACATTACGTACCGGCGAATCTTCAAATTTCGGTCGATTTTGAGTTGTTGGCATATTTTTGATGTCTATACCCAACTCTATCACATATCTGAATTTCAGTCTTCAAAATTCATGATATCATTGATTTTCAGAAATTGATATTCGAAAATAGAGACAAAATTGTGATAGAGTTGGGTATAGACATCAAAAATATGCCAAAAACTCAAAATTGAAAAATCAACCGAAATTTGATGATTCGCCGGTACGTAATGTCACCGACGATTTGATAATAAATTAACTAGTCACATGTATTTCAAACTAATATTCTTTATAAAATCAATTTCTTGTTCCAATCCTGTACACAATCTTGCAGTATATTTGCTTAAATCATTATGTAATCATAATATAGTACATTCTTTGATAAATAGGTTCCCAAATAATGCAGGAAGTTACACAATAAATTCATGATAACAAATGCTGAGTAGAATTGCAAGTTTTTGTCCACTTTTGTCCACTGGTAATTTTCCTCTAGCTTTGAATGTCAAAATATTCTTGACTGAATATTGATATGCGAATAATAAAGTGCCTGAATTTTCCACTATATTTTTTTGTTTGCTTCCTGACAAAAATGAAGCGAACAAAAACTGCAACATTTCCTATAAATTGTTAACCTTCAACAAATCTAGAATGAATATCAAAGACAGTTTGGTAACAACAATGTATAATGTATATTCTGTTGAAATAATGAGATAACAAAGTACAATGTAAAGAGAATTTCATAACTGGTCATTCTACATACTTTTCATACTTAGATATGGTGCTACATAAATACCAAATAAATATGATATTACCGTGTTGAACGATTGAATCTGACAATCTTTTTAATTTACAGAAGGTGATTGGAATGATTTTTATACAATGAAGTTGAACAAAACATTTAACTTAACTCACATTGTCAAAATAAAGACACGATACAGAAAAGTAGGATTATGCCAAATCATGAGGGAGCTCATGCATAATAACAAGCCCACCACACTCTACATGATCTGATTCCCATCCGACAAACAACTGCGCATCTGAACTAAAGCAAGATATGCATATTTTATTTAAAGCATGTAGTACATGTTTAGTTCAGATCCTAAATCGTGAGTTAGATGATTCCCATCCGACAAACAACTGCGCATCTGAACTAAAGCAAGATATGCATATTTTATTTAAAGCATGTAGTACATGTTTAGTTCAGATCCTAAATCGTGAGTTAGATGATTCCCATCCGACAAACAACTGCGCATCTGAACTAAAGCAAGATATGCATATTTTATTTAAAGCACGTAGTACATGTTTAGTTCAGATCCTAAATCGTGAGTTAGACGATTCCCATCCGACAAACAACTGCGCATCTGAACTAAAGCAAGATATATGCATATTTTATTTAAAGCACGTAGTACATGTTTAGTTCAGATCCTAAATCGTGAGTTAGATCAGAATCAGATCGTGACATGTTGGGTGGGCATTATACACAATTAAATTTAGGGTTATCAACAAAATGCATTTATGCACAATTGGAGCCTCTTTATAACGAGCTCTGTTATAACGAGGTACCTGATATAGCGAGGTAATTTCACAGGTCCAGGTTCTATTTAGTTTATTATTAGGTAATTCCTAGCCCTGAACTGAAATAACAAGGCTAATTCAAGGTGCTCGTTATAATGAGGTTTCAGTGTATACGCACGGAAGGGGGGGGGGGGGGGGGGGGGGTGGAGGACGGAAGGGGGTGGGGGAGGGAGATTCAATCACTGGAACTGGATAACCAACAGGGGGTGATGTCATTCATTCAGTCTGTAGACAGTTTGTCTACAGTCAAACCTGTCTTAGTGGCCACCTTATATAATCCCCTGCAGAGAAACAGTTCACCCGTCACCTGTCTACAGTGGCCAATGGTTTTGTTTCCCTTAGGCGGTCACTATACACAGGTATGACATGACAATGTTATGGAACCTGTCTACAGTGGCCAATGGTTTTGTTTCCCTTAGGCGGTCACTATACACAGGTTTGACATGACAATGTTATGGAACCTGTCTGTAGAGGTCACCTGTCTACAGTGGCCAATGGTTT
Organism: Echinarachnius parma; assembly: GCA_037951105.1. Lineage (NCBI taxonomy): Eukaryota > Metazoa > Echinodermata > Echinoidea > Clypeasteroida > Echinarachniidae > Echinarachnius > Echinarachnius parma. The sequence continues at coordinate 11,395 of JBAMJV010008466.1, forward strand.
CGTTTCCCTTAGGCAGTCACTATACACAGGTTTGACATTACAATGTTATGGAACCTGTCTGTAGAGGTCACCCATCTACAGTGGCCAATGGTTTTGTTTCCCTTAGGCGGTCACTATACACAGGTTTGACATTACAATGTTGTGGAACCTGTCTATAGACATCACCTGTGTACAGCACCTGGCAACTTTTCTTCTTTCCCTTGTATCATTAGACACAGGTTTGTCTGTAGGCGATATGAATGGATCTTTAGGATCTTTTCAGTGCATGTCCAAAACTCTGTTTGACTTTGACCTATTCCCTACGAGATTCTGAAATCCCCATAGCCTTTGTACATAGCCCAAGGCTCGCGTAAGCAAAAGGTTAAGTTGTAATGGTTTACAGTTTCTCACAGGCATTAGGTTAACACACCGACTGCCTTCCCTGTTCAACAGCACACGATGAGAACTTAATTCTGTGAGAGGAAAAGAGTCAAGTTGAACACAAAATTATTTGTTGATGAATACTAAGTGTAATTATTTAAAAGGTTGCAGTGCCTCATACTAATTAAATTCTTTTTTCTTTTTTGACTGTAATAGTTCTATCACCAATCTTATAATTTTGTTGATTTAGACAGCTAGATTTCTTACACTTGCAAAAAGGGAATGCTAATAATAACTGCAGTCATGATTTGTCATGAAAAGTAATTGTTTCTTCCTATTATAATTCTTTATAACTAAAAGGTTCATATTATTAATCGTGACCATTCATTATAATGTTCTTCATAGTAGTTATATTCCCCCCCCCCCCATTGTTTTATAACATGTCCTAATTGATGTTAACAAGTTTAGTTCAAAATGTTAAATCCTTACATTTATGTTACATAAGCAACAAAAAAAACACAAACAAAAAAGAAATACATACAGAAATTCTAATTGGTATTTAGTAAATAAATAAATGTTAGAAATATCATGGGTCTTAAAGAACTTCTAATTTAAGCATTCATAGTGTGAGTTTTAAGAATTTAGATTACGGTAAGGAAAGCTGATTTTAAAAAAAGAACAATAGAGCACCAACAGTCATAGAATTTAATTTGACAAAAGGTGTGTACAGTTGCCTTAGAAATCATATTTACCAACCAAAATCATAGAAAGACCAAACAAACAATAAAAACAAACATGAACAAGGACATTCCAAGAAAACATAGGACAAAATGTTACAATGTTACCACAAAGCAAAATAACCCAAAGGGGTGAACTTTCGGTAACACTGTGATGCTTTGCTTGGAATTGCCCAAAAGAAATATTAACAAATCATATGACAGACAAAGTAAGTAAATAAGATAAGTGCAGTTAGAAGCAAATAGAACATTAAATAGAAACCTTTGTTAAGTTTGTTTAATACCCTAAAAGCCAACTACATACAGTATGTTTTACCAATATTGAAAGATACAGAAAGATGTTTAGCATTAGTAGGTACAGTAAAGAAAGAAAGTAAATATATTTTTGTAAGATAACACCTTTTTTCTTATTCCTGGACTATTTAAACATACCCAAAATGTTAAAAACAATAACATTCTCCATTCCAAGGATATAGTAGAAGTATATTATGATACAAATATCAAATGTTTTGTTTGGATACATCTTCAAGACCCTAATTCAAACAACATACCCTTTTCTTTTTTTTTAAAGCAATTTTACCAGATATATACCAGTGTGAAACAGCAAACAACAAAATACAAGTACTTTGATTAAAATGAACAAACTACATTTCCCCTTCAACCACCAGATTTACTAAGACCAATTTATAAATACCGTGTTCTTTTTTTTTTTTATATATTGGGTTTGGAGTATAAGAAAGCATGCTTTTACAAAAATAAAAATAAAATAATACAAAAAGCAGGCAAGGGGTTACAAATACATTTCAAGCAAATTAGTTCAGGAAAGGTAGGATAAACATGCTTCTAGGAAGAACTTTTAACCCGCTCAGGACTGGTTCCTGAAATACTCAGGCTGTGGTCTATAGAGAATGCATGTTATAGCTATCTCACACCTCCGGGCAACGCGTCTTTTTGACATGGCCGGTTGTAACAACCGTTCCTTTGAGATTAAGATTTGAACATTAATTTTAGATTAATCTACAGGAGACACAAATGAACAAACCCCAATCAAGTAGTCCTGAACGGGTCAAATGGGTATATTTTTTCAGGTTAAAAGGATCGGGTTACAGGCATGCTCAGTGCTAAATACACAAGTAATGTAGAATCATCATAATGTAGTCTACTGGCAGATCTGAATTAGGTGATTCATATTGTTTGGGGGAATGATCAAATATTTTTGTTCCCTTGAACATATAACTTTCTGCAGATCTGCGCCAGTGATGTAGTCACCATTACCACACATTCATACAATGTAGCAATAAGTAATTTTTTTTTACAGTGTAGAACTGTTGATCCATTATGTACAATGTTGTAACTGGTGAACGATGAGTTTTATCCAAACATGACCAAAACCCAAAATATAAAATAAAATCAATGACAAGAACTCAACCAGAAGATTAGTGAACCGTGGTTTCACATGCCCAAATCTACAGCTCTCTTCAATAAGTGTGTTAAAAGAAAAAGTGTTAGTGGCATTCTAAATGCTCCAACATCAAATATACCCTTGAGTGTTGAAACCGGACACTCTTCATGGTGCAGATGAATTAACATTTGATGTAAAGAGTTAGAGGAATACATTATTTAGTGATACAAATACAAATTGCAAAGCTGCCATCGCAGCAAACTTTGACAGTTTGGTGCAGAGAAAAGAAGAGTGTTAGATACATGCTGCGTGCTCTAGTAAGAACATAGGTGATTTAATATCAAGCCGTCACCATCGGTACGACCGATTTGTTTTCATCTTACCCGCAGCGTAAAGTAAAGGATTAACGCTATGACACCCAGAAGGACAAGAACGCAGATTAGGAGAAGAAACTTCTTCCTCCTGGCTTTCGTCTGAGAAATAAAATATAAATTTTCACATTCATCATCTGGTTACAGCAAGCTACTTATAGCCCGGTCACATATCAACGGATAGCGGAAACGTATGCCCAACGAATAGACAATTTGCGAAATTAAATTATCCGGTGATGAAAGTCGTCTCCATTGCCTCATGTACAAAACATAGACCAACGTACATCACTGGACAAGGAACTGACAAGAAACGCATAGAACGGATGAAAAATTTAGCTCTCCGTTTGCGCAATCCGTTGATATGTGACAGGGCTATTAGTAGATATAACTCATTTCGCCTTGCTTGGAAGAAACGTCTTTCTCTTGGCTTTCGACTCAGAAATTAAATATAAGTTTTCCACATTTATTATCTGATTATTAAAAGATACATGTACAGTAGATAGAAGATTTAACTCAATTCTCCTTGCTTTTGTCCTGAATGTAAACAAATATTTTGCTTTTATTTTAACTTGGTTAAAAAAAGACAATAATTTTTTTTCTCATTGCTTTTGACAAGCACGATGTAACTTGTATGAAGGAATTTTACTACTGGGTCTACATTATGTAGACAAAACTAAAAGCACAAGTTCAATAAATCATATAAATACAATAAGACCATGCATAGAAGCAGAAACTGTTGTTTCGGTTGCAAGGTGTCTTCCATTGCTTAAACTTCTTAACTACGCACAATGTAATGGAGTGGTTTATTCTAACCAGAGTCCACTCATCTTACACACAACTGCTCAATAATTTATTTTAAATGACATCATTGTAGAGAACTACATAATATAATTAGAATAGAACTAATAATCTAGCTGTATGGAAGTTGAATAGAAGCAGTGATTGTTGCTATGGCTACACGGTGTCGTCTCTCGCCGACATCTTACGACACGGAGATATAAACGACAAGTGCAATAACCTATCAATATTACTTGAATTACATCAATTAATAGAACGATGTAATCACAATAGAACTAATAATCTAGCTGCACGGAGGTTGAATAGAAGCAGTGATTGTTGCTATGGCTGCAAGGTGTCGTCTCTCGCTGACATCTTACGACAAGGAGATATAAATGACGAGAGCAATCACGCCTACGAGGACGAGCACACAGATGAGGATGATGCACATCCGTCTCCGGGACTTTTTCTGAAAAACGCAAATAAGGGTTGGTTGGTTATTTTGGTTTATACAGACGCTTTCAATCAATTTTCAAACCTGGGCTGATTAGTGCGAAGCTCAGAGCTCGGACCACTAGACCAGGTAACCTCTTCAATCAATCGCACTTTATAATTTACAAATAAATTCAAATTTCTGCTGCTCGATCACCCATTTCTTCTCTTTTCTGAAAATAGAAAATAATGGCTGGTTAAAAAAAAAAAAAATGTATTCTATCAATTTTGATTATTTACATCTGGGGCCATCCTTTATCGTCACCATCCGAGAGACGTAGTCCTAATTTGAACCAGTCTGATTAGAGCAAAAAGCAGAGTTCTGACCCTGACCACTAGACCAATCAATCAACTTTATAATTGATAACAAATACAAATTTCTGCAGCTCGATCACAGGGTGAGGCCATTTCAAAACTTGGCCTTTTCTGAAAATGGGGAATAATTAAGCATATGTATAATTTACAAAAAAATACACATTTTTTGGCAGCTCGATCAGCGAAGGACTTTTCAAAACTTGTCCTTAATTGAAAAATGGCAAATAAACAACCAAACTTCTTATTTTACACCAAAAACAAAATTCTGCAGCTAATTAACTGGCATGGGTCTTTTCAAAACTTGTCTAAGGGATGCAAACAAGTATTCATCAGCACTTTATAGAACAGCTTCATGTGGCACAGGATTATTTCAAATAAGAACAAATGAGGTAGTGAAGTTTTGATCAAAGTAGAGATTAAATTACATGTATGTGGACATGTAAATCTGTGAGACTTAGAAGTGGAACACGGTGCATAATCAGAGATGCCAACCTTCACAAACTAAAAAAGTATTCCGAGAGGTAAAAAACAGTATTTTCAACCAAAAAAAAGTATTTTCAGAGCAGCCAACCTCGAGGTTAATAAAAGTCATATTTTTTTCGCGAGCCAATTCTTGCAACAAAAATACTCTATATGTTTGCGTTAATATAAAAGTTGGTTCAGTCGATCACACAACGTTTTATGAGTTAGTTTTGTTTATTTGTGATATATTTTTAAATACCTAACTTTAAACTAATAGTTTATCAGGGTTCAACGTAGTTCTTTTTGCCATTTTCTGACCGTTACTATAGAATGGGGGAAAGAGAAAGAAAAAAAAATTTAAAAAAATTGTCTTTTAAAAAATTTTTTATTTAAAAAAAACATATTTTTTGCTAAGAAAACGTACTGCCGTATTTTCATCAACAAAACGTACTACTTGGCATCTCTGCATAATGCACACTGGCACGGTGCTATACAGTGCACAAAAACAAGCCTAATATATAATGGCGTAGTGTAGCATTTCAATCTCCATGCATGACAATCTTTAAACATGTAAGAAATTCTGGTCAAAGACTTAGTGTCAAAAAATATGTTTTAATGATGTGTAAAATTACCTGGTAACTCTTCGCCGACTCGAGTTGCGTGTTAGCCTGTTCCACATGTACCTCTGCTGATTCCACATTCGCCTCTATGCTATCTGTATGCATCACAAAGATAATGGGCAGTACATGACTGAATAATAATTGAAATTGAAATTGAAAATTTATTCACCATTCCGTTAAAAACATTACAAATTAATTCAAACATATAGAGAAACTGACCAGAAATATATAATGTGATCGAAAAAGAGAAAAGAAAATGGGATTCCAACGGGATCCCGTTGGAATCCCATTTTCTTTGCTCTTTTACAATAAAAACATTACAAGATAAATCAACAAGAAAGCATAACAACAACAGGTACAATTGTGATAGAATACAAAACAAAGATAAGAGTACATTACATTTAAATATGGAAATGGAAGGACCTTCTAAAAGTAGGAAATCAACCTATAAACTGAAGATCCAGAGAATAATATTATTAACAGTTACTCTTTTTACTTTGAATACAAAGTTTGTGGGTCCGTCCGAGACCCAACTATTCCTGCATCTTTTTTTACTCAGGATTATAATAATTGAGGGTGAGTATAAAGCATCTGTGCACTTCTAAAGTGGCACTGGCTGTAATAGAGTGGTGAAGTGTGATGTCATAAATGATGTCATACAATTTTTTTTTTTAATTTTCAAATTTGGACTTCATTTTCAGAAAGAGCATAACAAATAATGTCCAAATACTGAAAATCAAAGGAATAAGTTACGTATTGGCTGAGATACATGTATGCCCATCCGAATGATTTTTTTTGTCAATGGGCAATCAGTGTTATAGCGCACTGGTTCCTAAATTTAGGAACCAGGGGCCAGGGGCCCGATTACGGACCAGCGACATTAACCATGGTAATTAGCATCATTGGCTCTAACTCATCGATGTCAATATGATAGAATTACATACAAATCAACAGAACGTAGCAGAGCACACACACCTCCCTTACTCATTCAACACTAAAGCATATCTAGAGATCAGTGGAACTAGGGCTGGTCCTGGGTCATTATCGTGCTCTCGGCCACAGTGCACTATAACACTGATTGCCTATTGAAGTAAAATTCATTCGGATGGGCATATCTCAGCCAATACGTAACCTATTCCTTGGATTTTCGGTATTTGGACATTATTTATTATGCTCTTTCTGAAAATGAAGTCCAAATTTGAAAATTCTAAAAAAGTGTTTTTATGACGTCATGGCTTCTGTACTCTATGCTCCTCAGGGAGTAGGCAGATGACTATGGGAATGGTATTAGACACAGGGTTCTCTGGGACAACAGTAAAAAAGCAGGCTACAACTGATTTACCTTTATAGACTTTGTAATGTAAAAAAAACATAATTATATAAAACATATTGAACTCACCAATCATGTCTCCCTATTCGTGTACCATCATAGCAAGGTCTTTGAATATCTGATTTACATCTAGGATATCAGACTGTCTAAAACCATCATTTGGAAAATTCTTTACTTCAGATAATAAGTTATTTTAATGCTACTTTTCGAATACGAAACTGGCCTACTGTAACTCACCAATCATGTCTCCCTGTTCGTGTACCATGGTAGCAAGGTCTTTAAATATCTGGTTCAAATCAAGGATATCAGACTGTCTAAAACCATCATTCGGAAAATTCTTTACTTCAGATAATAAGTTATTCTAATGCTACTTTTCGAATACGAAACTGGCCTACTGTAACTCACCAATCATGTCTCCCTGTTTGTGTACCATGGTAGCAAGGTCTTTAAATATCTGGTTCAAATCAAGGATATCAGACTGTCTAAAACCATCATTCGGAAAATTCTTTACTTCAAATAATAAGTTATTTTAATGCTACTTTTCGAATACGAAACTGGCCTACTGTAACTCACCAATCATGTCTCCCTGTTCGTGTACCATGGTAGCAAGGTCCTTGAATATCTGATTCACATCTAGGATATCAGACTGTCTAAAACCATCATTTGGAAAATTCTTTACTTCAGATAATAAGTTATTTTAATGCTACTTTTCAAATACGAAACTGGCCTACTGTAACTCACCAATCATGTCTCCCTGTTCATGTACCATGGTAGCAAGGTCTTTAAATATCTGGTTCACATCAAGGATATCAGACTGTCTAAAACCATCATTTGGACAAAATTTTACTTCAGATAATAAGTTATTCTAATGCTACTTTTCGAATACGAAACTGGCCTACTGTAACTCACCAATCATGTCTCCCTGTTCATGTACCATGGTAGCAAGGTCTTTGAATATCTGGTTGACATCAAGGATATCAGACTGTCTAAAACCATCATTTGGAAAATTCTTTACTTCAGATAATAAGTTATTTTAATGTTGGCCTACTGTAACTCACCAATCATGTCTCCCTGTTCATGTACCATGGTAGCAAGGTCCTTGAATATCTGGTTGACATCTAGGATATCAGACTGTGAAGAGAACAGAGACATCCAATATTTAAGCAACATCTCATTATATACAAAATTTATGTAAGGTAACATGTTTTTTGTTTTATATCATTAACTTAAAATATAGAATAATGAATCTGCAATTTCCAGCAAAATTTGATTTTTTATTTCTTAAATACAATTCATTGTTTCAAACAGGGAAAATTACCAGAATTTATAAAAATCATTGCTTTGTTGAAATCAAATCAAATCAAATACACATAAACTTTCACTTTGCAACTTATTTCAATTTTGAGACAGTTTATCAAAGCATACATTTTTGCATTTTATCATAATAATAATTATCATAAAATTGAATTTAGTTAATTAAACTTCAGAAAGAAAATAAAACAATATAAATAAATAAGACAGAAAAAATTGGGCTTTCCCAGGATTATTATACGACTCAGTATACATAGTGACTTCAGGGCCATGTGCCTTCATACCCCCCCCCCCCCCTTTACTTTTGACATACTTTCCAGACTAATAGACATTTCTGGTTGGTGCCTTCATATACAAAATGTTTTTTAATACAGCTTTTCAATACAAGTTCAGGTCCTTTTAACTTAAGAAGATGAGGCTCAAGATGAAACTTCCTGTTTACAATCAAGGTAATTAAAGTAATTAAGTTCCCCCTTTTAATCCCACTGGGGTGTGAAAGGCAGGGGGTAGGAAGGAAGGAGGATTAAACAGGTAGACTGCTAATCCATGGCTTACATGTAGACAGCAGTCAGGTAATACACCGGATTAGTAATTATGAGCTTAGCAGAACTAGGTAAATCTCCTTATAGACCTTGTTAAAGGGATCTAGTAAATTTGTCTGGATTGACTCAATCCACTCACATCTGTTTTTTTTGGTGTAAATGTAGTACTACTTATTACATCCCTTGTGAAAGGGATCGGGTAACTTTGTTTGAATTGACCAAACTCACTTGCATCGATCTCTACTTTTTCTTCTATGTCAACATAGTAACTACTTACAAGATTGCTTAATTCTTCTTAGACTTCAAAGGACAGCTTAATTAATCCCATTATATTCTTCCCCCTAAATTTGAGTTAGGGTTTCCTGTTGAACTTTTATCATTTTGTTCATTTGATCTATTCTCCAATCATGGGATGGATTGCCCTTGTCAGCTAGAAGCTGTTTTTTCAAAGGGGTCCAACTTGAGCTTGAATGGGTGATAATTACAGTTTACACAACTCCATTAACTCATCCTTTCATGATGGATAAGAGCACTAAAAGGTTTTTGATTTCACCACTCCTGCACTTAACCCCCCCCCCCCCTCTTGATCCCTTCAACATTTTGCCCCACCCCTAGAAATTGAAATAATAATTACCCTGAATTTACCCAGTTGCACAACATAACAAGTTACATGTACATGTCAGTTGTAATGAAATCAACCATATCTGTAGACCCAAACATACTCTCTCAATTTCTTAGCTGCAAAGCCATTATATTACAGAACTGCAAAGATTCACATTCACACTATCTGCAATGTAAAAACACATGCATCACAATGGGAAATAATCTTTCCTTAAAATAATCAGGGAGATTTTCACATTGGTTTGTCAACATTTAGAAAGATCTGCACATGTGAGGGAGCCTACTGTAGAATCAGTAAGACTTGGCAGCTCAACAGTAATACCGAAGCTATGCAGCTCTTGAATCAAATACATGTATACATTTCAATTTAATTTCTTCATTTCCATATCCAATAAAAACAATACAGATATATAAACAATAATTACCAATTACAATGTACAAGAAAATGAAAATAGGGAACTACAAATGGCCTTGTGAAAGCATAGTTCCTCGAGCAGTGGTTAAGTACATCAGTTTAAATATCAAGGTTCATACGAAGTTTAAACTGAGGATTTAATATCATTTAAGACATTTGACTGAATATTGACCTTTAGTTTCTTTTATCGCATTTCCTTTTCCATTTCCTTTAAGTTTGCAAAGAGTTCAAGACAAAACAAATTCTAGAAAGTTTTGTCATGTTTTTTGTTTTATGCCGGTGAGCTTTAAGAGTAGCCACCTCCCTCCAAATGTTGTTTTCCCTGAGGGGTGTTTTACAAAGATCTCATGTCGAACTTAACACCAAGTTGGACTTAACTATTATGGAAAGCCATTAGTTTCTTTGTTAAGTTGTTAAATGAGTTCTTTAAACAGGCCTGAAACTTTGATAACAAAATATTGACATTTTCTTTTATCAAAGAGACTTCAAGTTATTGATGTGAAATTTTGTGGAAAGTTTCAAAATATTCACATTTGGGCTCTTGAATATGTTTATTTCCGAAGCTACAAATGGCTTTCCATAATTCCAACTAAGTTCGACTTGGGATCTTTGTGAAACAATTCCCCAGATGGAATTCTAACCTCTAGTTTCTTGAGTTGCGTTTCTCTTTCCTGGATAGCCTCAAAGTCCTCGTTGCTGAACTGGCTCTGTTGTTGTGCCATAGAGGGCTCCTGTCTTGAACTGCAAGGATGTCAAGACACAGCTCAAACTCAAATTATATAGCCAATACATGTAATGCAAGGCTAATGCACTATACAGGGTGGCCCCAAAAAAACGGAACGGGCCACTTTCCAAATTATAGAACAACATGATTATGTTCATCGGATAGGGTGTCTTTTCCAATGAAAAACGGTACCAAGAACAGTCAATTCGGTCGTGTAGTTTTTGTTTTAGGGCGCTGTGAGTGACACCGTGTCAGGTTCCCTTTTTTGTCAATTTTTACCAAGTCAGTGCTTGATAAATCGCACTCACTGCCCTTCATAGCATTGAAGAACGAGCAATACGCGCGCTATTGTTAGTGTGCCTTCGGCTGTGTCCCTAGAGAATATGCACAGTAGTCCGATTGCATGACAGGCATGAAATGCGATTTATCAGGCAGGGAGTTGGTAAAAAAAAATTAAAATGAGAACCTGACATGGTCTCTCTTAAGACGTCCTACAACAAAAACTACTGTTGACTGTGACATTATTCATGCGCAACCTGTCATCACTTTTAACCTGTTGCTTACGGGAACCGGGTGCGCTATGTACAAAGTCTATGGGCATTTCATAATCTCGAAGGGAACGGGTTAAAAGTTCACTTTTTTCCATTTTCCATGTGCACAAAGTTGAGACTATGTGGACTACCACTTTAATGAGTTAAAGGTGGTTCGGATTGGTGAATCAGACACACTGTGCCATCTTGCACACGACCTGCCCACGGTGCGTAATGCACACTGGCTTAATGTTATGCAGTGCGCGCAAACTAGCCTTCTTCATAATGGAGACCCTCCATAGCATCCCCATGCTTGATGATCTTTAAATTGTGGTTCTTTCTTACCTTTCAAAGCCTATCAGTTTGTCACCATCATGATCGTCATAACCAGTCAATGACATGGAGTTCGACCGAACCTTGTCGTACGACTCCCTCTCCTTCTGGGCTGCGTCCCGCTGCACTCTCTGGAACAGGTTTAGGGACTGTGTGAACTCATTTGTTAACCGCTCTCTCTGCATCCGTTGCTGCTTCTGTGAATTGGGAAAGAAATTAACAAATAAAACAATGATATTAAAGTGAAAGCAAGTCATAATTAATGTGATTTGAAGACTGATTAATAATTGTGGCTGCATTTCCCTGCGCTCTCTGGAACCGGTTTAGGGACTGTGTGAACTCATTTATTAACCGCTCTCTCTACATCCGTTGCTGCTTCTGTAAATTGGCAACAAAATAAACAAAACAATTACATTTTAAATGTAAAGAAAATATTTTAATGCGATTTAAAGCATTAAAGTTTCTTCTTTGGAGGTTCAGATTTAAAGCTGCATTATTTTCTCTGCACTCTCTGGAACTGGTTTAGGGACTGTGTAAACTCGTTAACTTGTTAACCTCTCCCTCTGCATCCGTTGTTGCTTCTGTAAATTGGCAACAAAATAAACTAATGAAAACATAAGAAACAAATAAAACAATGACATGCAAAGTGGATTCAAACAATGATATTTTAGGTGAAAACAAACAATAAGCACTGTGATTTGAAGAATACATTCTTTCTTCTTTGGGTGGTTAAGATTGTGGCTGAATTTCTCAGCACTCTCGGACACTGGTTTAGGAGCTGCACAAATACGTTTGTTACTGTAACTGCTCTCTTTGCATTCATTGCTGCTTCTTTAAAATAGCAAAGAAATACAAAAGTACAACAATGAAGTTTGAAGTGAAAACGATCAATGACTTATGTGATTTTAAAGAATATAATTCTTATTGGTTGGTTAAGATTTGACACTGCATCTCTGCACTATTTGAAAATAGTTTAGAGACTTTGTGTACTCGTGCTCTAGCCCTTTTCTCTGTATTCTGTAAATTGGCAATGAAAAGAACAAATAAAGCAATGACATTGGAGGGTCAGTTATACAAACTTTGGGGAATTTTAGCTATTAAAAATAAGTGTTTAACAACATAAAAAAAGTAGCTCCCAAAAAATGTATATAACAATTTTCCCTGTCAACTTGCCTGGTCTGAAGGGTTGTATGAGGGTGGTATGGAGTTGAGTTCCTTTAGCATTCTGTTTGTGTCCTTGGCTAGCTGGTTGGTATAGTGCTGCACCTCATCCCTAAAGAAGAAAAACAAGAAGATCAACAAAGAAACTGAATGAATAAAGCTCATTGATCAGCATATCACCACTCTTACAAATAACAACATAAAATCAAATTAAAAACAAAAGAACAATTAAGATTAGGTCCTTTATAACATTCTGTTTGTGTCTTTGGCTAGCTGGTTGGTATAGCGCTGCACCACATCCCTGAAAAACAAGAACAACAGTAACAACGAATAAACATAGAACAATTAATCAATAATTCCCTCTAAATTTACACACACAAAAAAGCCAGAAATTCCTTCCAGCAAGTTCCAATAGAACTAACTAGGTGTGATGGTGTTAACCCTAATCCCACTGGGGGGGGGGGGCCATTTTGGCCCCCCCCTGTCGTTTTTTTCGACGTGCATCTAGACCGTTTGGAATTTCACGTTCAAACTTCATGACTATTTTCTCTCAAGTCTCCCGCATGTTTTGATATATAATTCACCCCGGTCGGACATGTAGAACCAATTTTAGAGGTCGATAATTGCTCGACCGTCACAAAAAAATGTAATTTTTGTACAGGTTTCTATGTAATTCCTATATCCGATGCCATGTAAACTCCAAATCTGTTATAATTGTTACTTTGAATTATAATTTGGATTATTTCTTTGTTATTAGTTGAATTCATACACTTCAGAGATAAATTCTTCTTAAAAAAACAAAACAAAAACAACAAAAAAACAATAAAATACATAAGAATGAAAACAATGTGGGTAAATCCGGGAATACTAATTTGCATATTTATGCAAATTAGTGATATATTTTATCACCATAAAAAACATGGATATGATGAATAACATCATTTGAAAGTATTTTTACAGAAAATCTGAAGAAATCCTGTAATTTCTCTTGATTTTAGATGAAAATCCCAATTTTCCCCCAAATTCGTCAAAAATTTGCATATTCAAAATTTTAATTAATTATTTTTAAAAAAAATAATCGTCCAATTTTTTTTTTTCTTTCAAATTCTTATTCTACTTGACTTGTTGTACGTATGTGCCAATTTTCAAGTCGATCGGTCCATTCGTTGCCGAGATTGGAGGGGGGGGCCAAAATGGCCCCCCCCCAGTGGACTCAAGTGACCAAAATAACCCAGTGGGATTAGGGTTAAGGACCTGGGGGTGTTTCACATAGATCCTAAGTTGAACCTTAAAATACATGTAAGTTGGACTTTAAAAGTATGGAAAACTGTTAGTGTTTTGAAACAATTTTGTAAAATTTCTTTAAAAAGGCATTACATGTTGATTAAATCATATTATTATACATACAAGCCAGTTTGTCGGTGGAATAAAAATGCATAATTCATGCGCGTACTTGCTTTATTTTTGTGCGCGTGAAATATCAGACGATATTGCATTCTTCCCATTGAAACCTGTGTTTAAAAACGTGAAAATTATCAAGTGATATTGAACGGATGCGAAGATTTGCGTAAACGCGCTCAATGCAGCGCGTATAGTGCGCAAATTTATACGCGCGTCTATTAGTGACGTATGAATGGATTTGCCAGTGTCTAATTGTGACGTATGAATAGGTTTTCTGGTTGATCAGTAATTTGAGATGTAATGTAATAATTTTGTACTTCTTCCATACACAAGACAGATGAAGAGTTATGTATTTGTTTGTGTTTTCCTCTGAATAGTATGTATAATAATAATAATATTGACTGCCTTGTTCTTTCGTGATATATCAGAAATATTGCATTCGCTAGGATCATATTGCACTCGTCTTCGACTCGTGCAATATGATCCTAGCTCATGCAATATTTCTGATATACCACTCAAGGCCAGTCAATATTATATAAATAATATTTTTTATCACATGACTTAGTAAATACAGTACATGCCGCTGCGGTGTAATATTTTTCGATATACAATGGCAATATTACACCCCTGTGTTTGACAGTCAGATGATACAACAGTTGTTAAATTTGTTGTCGGGGAAAATCAAGGAATATTCCTACCCTCTGGATTTCAAATGCTATTTCGTGAAGAAAATAAGTCTAGGGTTAGATTTACTCTTCCCTCACTAGCATTTAAAATCCCTCGGGATGTAATATTCCATGCTATACCCTCCACCGCCATTTAACAACAGTATACTATTATCACTGAAGAAGATTCCATGTTCTTGATGTCAAATTTATGACAGTCTAAAATACTTCCATTCTTGATTTTGAATATGTTTTATTATAAGGCTACGAATGGCTTTCCATAATAGTTAGGTCAACTTCACGGATCTTTGTGAAACACGCCCCTGCTCTTGAGCAGAATCACCAGAAGAAGCAAAACCACTGAACAACAATTGTGGCCCCTTGAATTATTGGCCTTATTCTGCCCCCCAGTCACCATCAAACATTGTTTATCTGTTCTATTTGTGCTGAACATTAAATTACTCACAGCTTTCCTCGAAGCCCCTTGTTGTCTTCATGCGACCCAAGCCTGCCGGTGAAACTCTCGATCTCTCGAACTGAAGGAAAAGAAGAAAAAGAAAAACATTAATATATATTGATTCATTGATTGCACTTGATTCCTGATAAGTATTTTTCAGTAAATATATTTAAAAAAAATTGCAAGTTATTTGTTGTCCTTATGCGCTCCAAGCCTACCGATAAAGCCTTTGATCTCATTCTCTTTTTAAGTAGAAAAAGAACATAAAATTAATATTCATACATCAATTGTTTAAAAATAAAATTCAAATATTTAAATTAACTGTTGTCTTCATGCATGCAATATGACCTTGCATGAGATTTTAATGTAAGGAACTATATTCTTTTCTTGTAGTTGAAGATAAATTTACGTTGCCCAATCGGGCAAGCAATCTAGACCATTTACGACATTGTGCTTGCCCGACATCGATTTCTACTTGCCCTGGGCAAGCAGGCAAGTGCTAGTGTCGAGCCCTGTTTTAACAATTGTTTGCAGTTACTCACCATTTTGTGTGATTTTCTGGACATTGTTTGCGATGCCTTGGGCAAGACGGTTGAAATCTGATGTGGAGTTTGAACCACGGCCGGCTGTAACAAAATACACAGGTGAAAGATTAATTAGTTTAATTAACATTCTTTTTATAAGAAATATCAAGAAACATCATTATAATCCCTAGACAGTAAATTATATATTTCTATCATCAATGTTCTTTACAAATCACAAGCAAGCAGTAAGGCACAAGTAAGCACTAATACATGTTAGCTATAGTCCTCGCCACTTGAGATACTTCAAAAACAAAACATTACTCTCTTACCAGCATACATCTTGCAATTGTACTGACTCCTATCAAGTATCAAAAACCAAGAAGAATCACTTTATGCAGGAAGTAACAATTTAATGCAGAAGATCAGGTACATGTATGCCAAAACATTGCCAGGAATGGTTGACACAACTTGACAGAAAATCAGAAATTTGTATTAAATAGTGAAGTAACACTGTAAACACAGCCTGTACGCTGTACACTATGCAGTGTGTAATATTTGTACACGTACTAGTATTATATGCGTCATATTCTTTACCTTGAGTTTGGCATAACAATTTTCTAAACTGAGTCAATCATCATAAAATATGCTGGTATGTTAGGAATGTATTGCACAGTGTTTATTTGTTTAAGGGGACCACCAGGCATAGAACAACACATAATTATATGTTTGGGTACCGTTTTTAGATATCAAATAGATACCCATCAACAAAGGGCTGTGTAATTCAATTGGACTGCTAAAGACGTTACCTTTCATTTATAAGAATATTATTTTTGGGTGGTGGTAACACATTTCAGACTGAGAGAGCTAAAAAAAATCATACCACTTGATATGGGGGGTTCTATTGGATTTAACCACTGATTAGCTCAAAATAGCCCCCCACATCACAAAACAACCCCATCAACATTTCTGAGTGTTAATTTGACAAATTTGAGAAAGTGTAGAAATATTGGAATTAATTTGGAACAAAAATCCTCTAGTCCTGTTTTAATGGTCTATTAAATGTTTGAGAAACTTTGGCTAGACTGAGTAAAACAAAAGATATTTGACAGTTGTATGTACTTGTACAAAATTTGAGTGATATTCAACAGTCAAATTACAACATTTGTTAAGCCCAAGGTCATTTGCATTTTTGTCTTTTTTTTCTCTACAGCGCATTGGGACATTTTTAATCACTATGTGTTATAATGCGCTATATAAAAATGGTTAAAGGGGACCACCAGGCAAAGAACAACATATTATTATATGTTTTGGTACCGTTGTGTGATATCAAATAAATACCCAACATTTTGCAAAGGGTTGTGTAATTCATAAACAAAGCAATTAATTTCCACCACTTACGGAACCACTGCTATTTCCTGGTTCCATACAGGCCAACCATTTGCGAGTGCGCCAATGCTATTCACGCGCATGTTTGTAAACAATAGATTCCCGGGCGATTCGTTCGCTCTGCATACATTGCAATTCACCGCACACATAGCAGTCTGCGTAATTCAGACCGCATGAACGCATGATTTAGAATAGTGATGCGTTTCCAATTATATATTTTTTTTTCTGGAAACATATTTGTGTGAACTTGTTGATGGAATGGAATACTAAAGATGTTACCTTTCTTTATTAAGAATATTATTTTTGGGTGGTGGTACCCTTTAATTATTATTATTATTATTTATAATAGTGAATATTTAAAAGAGATAAACATGATTAAGAGAGACAAACAATGAACAAATTAGTGAACAAATACAATTAATTCTAAATAATGATTTAAAGAAAACTATTAAATGAATGTTAATTGACAATAGAACGAACAATTATGAAGAATGTTTACACAAAAGAACTTGTTTGATGGCTCACAATTTACCTTTTTCCTGACTTACAAATTATAAGTTTTTTTAAATGTCTATCAACTACAAGGCTTCATCAAGTTCAACATGCAATTCTAAAAGAGAAAATGACTAATAAACACGGCTATGACACTGACACAAAAGTTACTTTAGATCCATGCATGCATGCTATATTGTCATAGTGAAAGTACTCACAACCTTGAGAGTTGGTGACTCAAATCTGGCTACAGTACAGGGCCTTGTTTTAAACAACTTTTGCCATTGTTGTAAACTTGTGTCCAACAGTGCAGGAGTTAATTTTTAATTTTAGGGGGCTACTTTTCCAATCTGATGGATATCCAGAAATTGTTCACATAATACCGTAATTTTATAGGCCAGTACCTACTGATTTCAGGGGGCTATTTTAAAAATTAGGGATCAGCCCCCGTATATTTCCTACCCTGGTGACCAATTATTGTAACTACCATGACAACAGCTGCAGTATACCATGCTGATTGGCTGTTGACCTAATAGTTGCAATAATTAGACATCTACAACAATTGCAAAAGTTTTAAGAAATGTGGCCCAGAAATAATTATGGAAATTGTGATGAATGAGGTAAGGTGTGCATGGGATATTTAATTGTTTTCAAATAAATTTTATCCCGTTATCTCAAAGTGAGAAAATGACAACTATTCAAAGTCCATCATTTTTTTAAGGGAAAAAATCCAGTGCTGTATATTGCGAAACTACACATAATTTACATAAATTTTAAGAAAAAAAGGTACATTTCATGAACAATTATTTTTCACTTAAATATAATTGTATCAACATTAGCTCACAGCCCAACATATTTAGCTGATAGAAAACAAATACCTCTACTGCAGTATTTACACTAAAGACAGAAAGAAAAAAAACATTCTCTACCAAAGCGTGCCCACGAATGGGTATGTATGACTAAAAGAACCGATGCTCCAAATTGCATATAGAGCATCTGTTCTTCTAGTCATGCATGCCAAGTCATGGGCACACTTCAAAGGTAGAGAATGCCAAGAAAACAGCAAACCACCAATACACAAGACCACCAGTTTCACCAAGCCACCACCGACACGGCACAGCACAGGGTTAGCACAATATATGCAGAGGGTAGTCAAGATACAGGATATCGAGGGGTTCAAGAAAAATTAGAAATTTACCGCTACCATGGTACGATGAGAAACTGTTGCCCCCCTCGCCAAAATCTCCTGTCCCAAACGACATGATTGCTGAAGCTTTTCTGTTCCGCCTGCTGATTGGTCTTTGCGTAGAGCGTGCTGTTTATAGTGATGTATCTTGAGGACAATCTATATAGTATTGGTTCAACTTCACCTGTTCCAATGGTGACCTGATAAAAAGAGGAAGAAAATAAGGATCAACTTTATGTTTCAATTAAGAAGATGTTGAAAGACATGATGCATGATTGATATTGAAGGTATGATCGATCTGCCTTGCTGATTGGTCCTTGCGTAGAGTGTTGTTTGAATGATATCTGTCGAATCTCGAGGACAATCTTGGTTCATGAATCCGTTTTCATGGTGACCGAAAGTGTTTGAAAAAAAAAAAGGTAGAAGAAAATAAGGATCAACTTTAAGAAGATGTGAATTGTGACAAGACATGCATGATTGATGAACTGAAGCTCTGATCTGCCTTGATGATTGGTCTTCGTGGAAAGTGTGTTGTTTAATGTTTACAGTGATTATTGAGGACAATCAAGGAAAATTGGGGCATTCTCTACTGGTCAAATCATATCATACCCACGACTTGGCATGCATGACTAAAAGAATCCATGCTCTCTACATATTGCAGAGCATCAGTTATTTTTGTCCTGCATACCATCTACTTTGATGGTGACCTGTAAAACAAAATAAGAGGAGAAAACCAAGTCAGATGAATTTTTAGGAAGTTGCGGAAAGGCACGCATGATCGTTGTTTGCTCTGATCTGCCTCAATGATTGGGCTTTAATGTTCCCGCTTATTCCATCGATATTGTTATCTTCTCACAAAAACCAAAATAACCAATCTGCATTTTTATATCGATGGCTTGTTCGCAGTACTTCCCATTTGTTCGTGCTAATTAGTAGGACTGATTACACAAGAACTTTACAAAAATCATCATGTCACTGTCAGTGTCATGACATAAACCAATAAATAATATTATATTATTTTGTTGTGGCCTCTTTTACGTTTAAGGAACCAGCATCATAGTTCATACTCTGTCGGGGCCAACATGACAGTTTAGATAACGACACACCTACATATTGTAAATGGTCATACAATGTCAATGGTATGACCATTAATACACGCCTGACAGAGTGACAGTGACACGCAATATCATCAAAACAAGCGAGCAGCTAGCAGGTGACGGTTGTTCATCTATCGGTCTCCGGGCCGTGCATTGTAAATGCAATGCAGAGCGCTTATTGTGTAATGTCTGTATGTGTGGATAACGTTGACGTAAAATTAAATAAGGAGGACACTTTCAAAGACACAAGTAATACAAATAAAAACAATTATCATGATTATAATATAGGATTGGGGCCATTAAACAACAGACTAACACAAGTGAGTAACAGAGTCAGACTCAGAGACCAGTTTGATTATTATAACGTAAATGAGTTAAAATGAGTACCACATTATCGGGCTACCAAAGTGTCACATTCACCCTGAAAATGTGCACAAAATGAATTTCATCAATGTAATGATCTTCTTCTTCCTCCGCGTCGAGCGTAAGTATACACATGCACAGCAAACTAAAATTATACTATGATTAAATAATCACAAGGTGGCCGATAATCGATCTCTCTTACTCTAAATTTTGATCAATCAATCAACAGTCAACACAACACAAACACTCAACATTTTGTCAAGATAATTCAAAATTAATAAAATTTACACTCAACATTAACATGCTTAAATTTTTACAAATTGTGTCGTTTATGATTAATTTCATATGTAGGTAACATCATCAAACTATGCTTTATATTTTCAGCATAATACATGTCAAAGAAAATGAAAAACAAGAGTCATAAATATGATAACTTACCTCTATTTTGTTTTTATTTCATACGCCCCTTTCCAATTCGCACTGCACTAGCCTGTCACTGGATCTGAGCTGTGTAGTAAATTGCATTGACATTGCATGTACCATACGTCACTGCACTATACTTACATTATTAGTCATTGCAGTCAAACGCCGTAGATGGCGACATACCATCCTCCATTTTAAGGCGTTAGATGTTTCCGGTCACGATTGAGCCGAGACAATTTCCATTATTCCAGAGAAAGGAGGTAATATTTTTCGAAAATTAGCAGTACAGATAATGAAGCCAACTATTCAAATACGTATTTTGTAAATATTTCAAATTTTCATCGTGCGATGTAGTTGAAAACGGCATAAGATACCATTGTTTTGAAATGCAATAACACGTACCGAATTATAATATTTGAATAGTGCGAAATCGGTCAGACCGATGAAGTACAGTCAGTGAGTCACCAGTGGCAGTGGTCACCACCCCGGTCGTTCTGGGCAAAAATCTTGCACCGTTCCGATGCATGCTACACGTCCCCGCAGCTGAGCTGTCTGCCGACAGTGAAAATAATGTCAAAAAGGCCATGAAAGCGATAGATTTGTCGATCTAAGCTGTGCTGTGCTGCTGCGACTAGCTCAATTAGTCAGCCAGAATGCTACTCTGTACTCAGCCCGATTCCGCTCTATTAATTCATATCATATTCATAGATTTGCGGTGCGCACGCACCATTGGCAATGCCAATGAGCAATGTAGAGCTGTATTAATCTATTATTTTTTTTTTTTTTAAAACCTTAACATAGTCTTTAATGAATGAATGTGGTATCAAATGTTAGACTTGAAAAGTTAGAGGAAGAAAATCAAGCATTAAACCAAATTTTACCAGTGAAATTTGTTGTCAAATATCACCAAAAAATAATAAGTTCAGAGGTTAAAAATAACAGTTTATACTTCTTGCATCTCATTGTTCCCCATTGATTTTATAATCAATGTAAGCATGTTTCATACTCTTTCAGGATATGTAGGTTTTATTTTGCTACGTTGGATAATCGGGTCAGGAGCCAAGAAAATACCACTCTAGAGTGAAATATATTATAATTTATATAATATGATACGATACTTACGATCTACTCCTTCACAAATATGTGATGATGATGATCTAACCTGCCGCTAGATGAAAATGATGATTTGTAGCTCATTTCCCATGTAAAATCTGTGATTTAGGCACCAGCTCGACCTCTGTCCGTGTCAGAGCGAGACTTCGAACGGGTTTTCAACGAAAGCTTTGATCGCGCTTTGGTCGGGCGACTTGAATGGAGACCAAAGCGCGATCAAAGCTTTCGTTGAAAACCCGTTCGAAGTCTCGCTATGAGTATGACACAGACAGAGGTCGGGCTGGTGCCTAAATCACGGATATTACATGAGTCATCACGGTTATTTTATACGGCCGGGTCCCGATCGACCTGCACCGGTCCGGATCCGGTGCCCCCCGAAAATTAAAATAAAATGTAAAAAAACACAATTTTTTTAAATATATATTTTTTTAACACCCTGTAGAGTGTCGTCCGAAACACACTGGCCTAGCTAGGCGCGCGCCCATTTGTGTTTACTACTTGAATGAAGGAGTAATTTTCTCATATTCAAAAAAGTGGCTAGTAAAAAATTTGTGGATGTATATTCATGAGCAGTAACACACTGCTGCTCATGAATATTCATAAGTAAATAAGATCTGACTATTTGTGTCGGTCGATCAGTCGACTTCAACAATGATCACGGTCTATAAACAAATAAAATAAAGAAAGATACCCTTAATTAACATCAGAATATAACATAATCCTCTATCTCCCCCCAAGTCTTTGGTGCCAAAAAACCGAAAGTCTAACAGTGCGACAAAGACTTAAGATATGACTCAATGATCAACGACAAGTATAAAAATGTAAGAACAAGAAACGTAAACGCGAACCAGGCTAAAACGAAACCTAACACATGACGGAAGGTCATCAAAGAACTACCAAAACAATAAATGCAATAGCCAAATATCATGTTAAAAGTCCAAGACATAGGGCAAATCGTTCGAGTGTCAATGTCACATGTCATAATCTGAGTGCCAGGCGGGTTTGGCTGGGCGACGGGTAGATCGCCTAGAAGGAGCACTGGCCGGTCTGGGGGGCTGGGAAGGCAACAACGGAGGGTTAACACCGACGGGCGTTAGCGGCCGCAACTGCGTGTCGACAGACGAGGGGACAGGATCAACCACAGATGGGCGAAGAGGACGACGGGGCGTGCCATGGACCATTCCAGAAGAAGCGGCAGGGGTCGTTGGCGTTGCCCGGGCAGGGGGCATGACAGGTCCCGGCGGGCCGGTGGCAGGGGTGTCAGGGCACGTCAACGGTGGCGGCAGGGCTGTCGCAGGGCCGGAAGCGGGATCCCCAGGCCGATCAGTAGGACGCGGCAGGGCCCCAAGGTCTGGCCGCAGGATGGGCTGCCGAGTACCCTGACGAGGTGTGGCAAAGTCACCGTCCATCACCAAGGGAGGGGGTCGTGGGTACACTGGAACGTACTGTCTCAGGAACTTCCTGTTCCGTAGTGTAACTCTCCCGGAGCCGTCGACGCGGATCACGTATTGGTCGAACTGGCGTACTTCGACCACTACCCCAGTCTTGTCCCATTTAAGGGGGTGGGAACCCATCTGGTTCTGTACGCGGACATGGTCACCAACCGTAAGGGGCGGAAGTCGCTTGGTGTGCTCCGACCAGCGTTCAGCGCTTCTCATGTGGCGATTGCGCAGCGCATCTTCCCGAGCCGCGAAGGTCTCGCACCAAGTGCGGTGAGGCTCATATTTGCCGGGCGCAACCGGGATGAAGTCCCGAATAGGATGACCGAATACGCACATGGCGGGGGAGAGCTTGGTGTCCCTGTCAGGCGTGTTCCTGTACTGAAGCATCGCACGTTGGAATGCGTCAGTGTCAAGGGCACCGGTAGGGCTGGTGTTGTCCAGGAGAAGGCGCTTGACCGTCTTCACACCCACTTCTGCGCGACAGTTGCTATGGGGGTATGCCACGGAGGAGAGGCGATGATGGATACCCCAGTCCTGGAGGAATCGACGTGTGGCTGCTGCCGTAAATTCGGGGCCACCATCTGAGGCCAGCTCGTCAGGGATGCCGAATGTGACAAAGATGCGTCGCAGGCAAGCGGTGAGGCCATCTGCGCCGTGGGTAGACCTCTCAACGATCGGCCAGTTGGAGTATCGGTCGACGACGACCAAGTAATTGCAGCCTTTGTAATGGAAGAAGTCGGCACAAATACATTGGAATGGGTAGACCGGGGACGTCAGCGGAGTTGGCGGAGAACTAGGGTTGGACGGCGCGATCCGATTGCAATGGTCGCACCTAGCACGAAGGGTGGAGATGGCAGGTGTGATGCCAGGCCAGAAGACAGATGCCTCTGCCCTGGCAGTCATGGAGGTGACCCCCTGGTGGGCAGCATGAAGGTGGGTCAGCACTTCCTCCCTGAGAGAAGGGGGGATAACCACGCGGTCCTTGTAAAGCACAACTCCGTCAACTGTATAGAGATCGTCCCGAAACTGGAAGTAGTCACGGAGGGGGCCTGGGAGTTCATGGCGGAAGGCTGGCAGGCCGGACTCGACGAAGCCAACGAGGGAATGCATGTCCTCGTCGCTGGCTGTAGCAGTACGCACCCTGTCCCACGTGACAGATTTGAGGCGAAGGGAGTCCAGGGAGGACACGGAAGACGAGAGGATACCTGATTCGATGGCGTCAGCATCCGTGTCAGCGCGAAAGCCAGCCATGAGTGTCGTGGGTTCTGTCAAGTTGTTTGGGGGAGGACCAATGGTCGCGACATCGTCAGGCAGGTGAAGCTTCAGAGGCGCACCAGTCGGGTGACGTGAGAGACAGTCTGTTGCACAGTGTCGGACACCTGGGACATGGACGATCCGGAACCTGTATCGCAGGGTTTTCTCTTTCAAGTTCCTCAGACGGGGGTTGGGGATGTCTGCCAGGGAGCGGTCAGTGAGGATCTTCAAGAGGGGCTTGTGGTCGACAGCAAGGATGAGGTCCTCACATCCAAGTACGAAGTATCTGGCCTTGTCTAGGGCATCAGCCACGGCGAGGGCCTCGCCTTCGATCGGAGCATAGCGCGATTCAGCGGCGTGCGTGAACCTGCTGCCTACAAGCGTGATTTGCCATCCCGTGGGACAACAAAATGGTTCCGAGGAATTGCATGTGCAGTGTTTCTGGAGAAGCCAGAAGCCAATGCCATGCTTTGACCAATCTGTAGCCAGGCAAGTGGGCTTGCTCGGGTCAAAGATCCTCACACCCTCTTCGATTTCATTGGCGATGATGGCTTTGGAGTCATCAAAGGCACTCTGGAGGGCCTCGTCCCACGTGAAGGCTGTGGCAGGCTTCAGGAGCTGGCGGAACGGCAGCATCTTTGCAGTCATGCTGAAGGCATAGGACACTTGGTTGACAAGCCCGAACCAAGAGCGCACGTCGGTGATGTTCTTTGGTGTCGGGAAGTCCAGGATGGCCTGTAAGTATTTCTTGCATGGACGGACATTGTCGGGGGTGATCTCAAATCCAGCAAACTCAACAACATCTGCGCCTAGCACGAACTTGTCAGGGTTGAGGGTTACGCCATTCCGACCGCAGACATCCAGCCACTCGACAGCTTGGAAGTAGCTATCCGCCAATGTGTCCGCCCATAGCAGGACGTCATCCACACATTTGGTTTTGTTGTGAATGTCCGACACGATCTCGTCATAGCGTCTGGTGTATCCATCACCGGAGGCAATGTACCCTTGAGGGGCTGTCTTGTAGCGGTATCTGCCCCAGGGGGTAATGAAGGTGGTCAGGTGGCGGTCCTCTCTGCAGAGTGGCACGCTGTGGTAACCATTCCATGCGTCAAATACCGTTTTTTTCTTCATGTGTGGCACCGATCGTGCCTGGTGAAACGGCGACAGTGTGTGATGCGTCTCGCGTGTTGCGTGGGCATTGAGCGCCTGGAAATCGACAGTTCGTCTCGGTGTGCCATTCTTCTTTGCGCAAACTACCATCCGATGACACCAGGTAACAGGCTCGCCAATGGGGACCGGTTCCAGCACACCCAACTGCACGTCATGATCTAATCCAGCTTTCACAGCATCCCGCCAGTGGAGTGGGACAGGTACTGGTGTGTGATGCGCAACTGGATCAGCGTCGGGGTCGACCATCAGTTTCAAGGGAGGGCTGTCCATGAGGGTCAAGGGTTGGTGTTCACAAGTGTTGAATGTGCTTGATTGGTAGTACTTGAGGAGGTGCTGTTGTAGCTTCAGACGGTTGTCATCAGTGGCAGGAAATGGCAGCGTCGTCGGAGGCGGTGGGGGCCGTTGACGCCTGGGGCAGTTACAAGTTTCTCCAGGGCCGTCTTGAAGGGCTGCTTGCGTACCCATCTGGTGTGCCGGCTGGGTGGTACCCAACGTAGGGAAGGTATCAGGAATGATCTCCAGGGCGATGCATGCCTCCTTGCTGAGGAAGAGTCTGTCAGAGCTGTCCGTGACATAGGTCATTTGCCGAGTTTCAATAACCTGTCCTCGCGCGCCTCTGCCAGAGAAACGGATGATGGCGGCCCCAAGGATCCGGATGCCGCCGTTTGTAGCGGTGTGCATCCGCATGTCGACCGGTAGGAGATCTGATTGGCGTAAACCAATGCGGCGGATGACCTTCATACCAGCAAGGCAGCTCTGGCACCCTGTGTCCGCCATAGCAGAAACAGAGCAAGACACTGTAGGGGTAGATAGGTTGAAACCGAAGGCATTGTAGTCATCAGGCACGATCCTGACGGTCACGTCAATGAACGGCTGGGGCGTTGACCGTTTCTTGAGCCACGTATTGGAGAGGTCGTCATACACGTGGTGGTCGAAGGGGACTGCTGATCCACGATGAGGCCTTACTGGAGCGTGGCAGGAGCAAAGGGCATCAAAGATAGCGCCTTCATTAGCACTTGGGGCGCCGGGTGATGAACGTTTAGGTTTGTCCTTACTGCGGCATACGCTCTCCATGTGATTGGGCCTATCACAATGTGTGCACCTGTGGCCATATGCTGGACATTGAGTTTGACGGACGCGGGCTGGGGCACTCTTCCCATGTCCTCTCCTGCCGCAGTAACCACAGGGGTCCTGTTGCTCCTTGACAGTTGTCTGCTTGGCCTTCCTGTAGGTGCTGCTAGCCGCATCCACTGATGAGTGGGAGTCCAGGAGCGAGGAGGCGGATCGTTTACCGGCTTCTTTGGCTTCGACGAACTGGAAGACCTCCTCCAGCATCATGTCCTGATTCTTGTTGCCAAGGAGGTCAAGCTGGATTTCGGGGTCGCTGATGCCCCGAGTGAGGACATCCCGCATGATGGCGTCAGTGTAGTTAACGTCGGCGTCACAGCCGGGGCACTTGATGAGGAATTTGCAGATGTCTGCTTGGCCACGGAGGCGGGCCCCATAACTGCGTACTGTTTCATCTCGGTCCTGGCGCATATTATGAAGCGCGACACGGGCCACCATGGAGTTCTCCTCACGGACTGCCAGGGTCTTGATGGCTGCCAGAACATCGTCCACGGGTTTGCCGGTCAGACTCCCACCAGCTGACCTTGTGAGGTCTCTACGTAGGGGTTCGTCGCAACATTCGAGCAGCTGGATAACTTTGTCCTTGCCGGTGACCTTTGTGGCTGCAACATAATCAGTCCATCGAGACACGAAGTATGCCCATTCTTCACTTGAGCCAGCCGCAGCAACTGTAGGGCGTTTAACCTGCTCCACCTTGGCGGTAGGTCCAGCAGTGTGGAAAGCGCTGTGGGCAGTGATTAAGGCAGCTACAATGGCAGTCTCAAGATCCGGGGTAGTGTAGTCACACCCAGGGATGGGGCAGGCGACGGCAGGCATGGCTGATAGTCACCGTGATCATAAATAAGATCTGACTATTTGTGTCGGTCGATCAGTCGACTTCAACAATGATCACGGTCTATAAACAAATAAAATAAAGAAAGATACCCTTAATTAACATCAGAATATAACATAATCCTCTAATAAGCTAATTTTTTTACTAACCACTCTTTTTGAATATTATGAGAAAATTGTAAAAAACACTTTTGTTTTTCATTTTTAGAAATATGGAATTAGTTATTGCCTAATCAATATTCACTTCATTTTTGTCAGCAGGAAACAAGATCCAGGCATGCCGAAGAAAAAGCACAAGGTCTCACAGAAGGTCATGCTACGAGCCTATGAAGCAGCAAAGAGTGGTACGTACTGTAAGATAATAGCCAAGTTGAAGTGTGTCACTGTACTAAAAGATTAACATTTTCTGTTCTCATGTGATTTAGCTTCAGTTGATTCAGTTCAATATTTTACTTCATAAATTTAAAATAGTTTGCAGTTTTACAATGTTTTTATTAATTACATAACCATAACTTTGTCATATTTTCTTAGCAATTCCATTAAAAAAAATTATTTTGAATTACTTAGAAAATATTCTTCCTTCTAGTTCTAGTTCTATCGAATTGGGAATTAATCTGGTATATATTCCATCCACATTTAATAGGAAAGATGTCCATACGAGAGGCAGCCAAGATCTACAAGATTCCCAAGTCTACTCTCATCGACAAGGTCAAGGGAAAGAGCCCGCTTGATTCCAAGAAAGGACCCAAGCCAATCCTGACGGCTGAGGAGGAGAAAGCCCTAGATGACTGGGGTGTTCGCATGGCTGGCATTGGCTTCACATCCATCAAGACACAGGTCAGTTCAAATAATGAATGGAAAACAAAATTTTGATTTAAAAATCCTGACAATAAAGGAGAGAAAGCTCTTGTTGAAACTGTTGAAGAAACAAAATGGCTGTGGTGAAGATCTGCACGCTTGGGGGGGGGTGGGGGGGGGGGGTAAATGAATACTATATAGATCATCCCCTATGAACAAAAGAAATTGATAACAATTATTAAAACTGTCCTAAAAATCACCTATCCTGACTCTAAAGGAAAGTACAGCCTTTGTCAACTGGTGTGTACAAGAATGGATGTGTAAAAAAGAAAACGGATCGGGGGTCATTGTGAAGTTGTTGCAACACAAACTAATTGTAAATTAATGCAGTCATCCCAGTAAAGTAGCTTTACAAAATTTAATTTATTAGATTTACCTTTTTTGCCCTTCATAGGTCCTCAACACAGTCAAGACGATTTTGGACAAGGATGAGAAAATAGGGCGGGGAAGAGAGAAGCGTTTTGGAGACAACAATCTGCCTGGAAAGGACTGGTGGGGAAGGTTTTGCATGAACCACTCCAGGTTGAGACGGGCAAACGAGCAGGCTCTGGACCGCGCAAAGAGACAGGTCAAGTCCAGTGCGGCTGTGTGCAAATGGAAGACGGGTCTGAAGAGGATCTTCCAACGCTGCGGTGTTAAAGACCCATCGTGCATCTTCACCTGTACCGTCAACAGGTTCCAGGTGGACGGACGTGGCATCGTCGTGGGATGTCACCTCAAGAAGAAGCTGAAGGAAAGGGCCAAGTACTTGACGGTCCTCACAGCAGCATCCGCCAACGGGAAGTTTGTGCCTCCCATGATGGTGTATCCCAGAGACATCGTGGAGGAAATGTTTGAGGATGAAGCCGTGGAAGGCACCTTTTTCACCAAGAGCAGGAATGGTGACATGAACGTTGAACTCTTCTACAGCTGGATAGGAAATCACTTTGTGGATTACATCCCTGAGGGCAAGAATATCTTGCTGTTGATCGAAGGCAACTGGAGTTACGTGGACATGTACGTGTCCAAGCTGTGCAAGGATAAGAACATAATCCTGTACTGCATGCCGCCGAGGTCGTCCTACTTCCAGTCACCCTTGACCTGGGGCTTCTCCCGGCAGCTGCCCAACGAATGGAAGATGGAGTCCATGAACTTTGAGCTGCTCAACCCTGGGTTGAAGGTTGACAAGTATGCCTTCTCAGCAGTCTTCAGCAATGTCTGGACCCACCTGGCTTCAGAGGCACACATCATGACTGCCTTCGAGAGAAGCGGGGTCTGGCCTCTGGAATCTAAGGGTTTGACAAGATCACCAGCGGTCACTGACCACGTCAATGTTTCCTGCTTTGACGAGCAGGGGAATGAGATTGAGGTAGGCATGTATGAAGAGGTCACCAGTGACCACCTCCCAGCCGGCATGGAAGTCCCCTACGAATCTGGTGAGGTGCTGCTGGTCTCCAATCCCAATGTCCTTCAGCAGTTTGAGAAGTCGCAGGGTTTGACGGCAGAGCAGAAGGAAGTGTTTGAGACGCGGTACTTGTTGAATGTAGAGGAACCCAACGATCTGTTGTTTAGCGCCTGGAAGGCACTCAAAGAACTAATTGCTATGAACTCCAATGCAGAGGAGTTTGAGGAAAAGTCAGACACCAAATCCAACAGCGAGGATGATGACAATGATGATGATGAGGAGGATGAAGAAGAAGACGATGATGATAGCCTCCTGGACTGGCTGTCGGACGAGTCAGATGATGATATGGGGGACGACAAAGAAAACGTGCAGGAACAAATCAAAGATTTGCAGAAGAAGATCAGTGATGAAACAGCCAAACTACAAACTCAAACTGAAACAGAATGTGATGGCAATCATAATGATAAGGAGGAGGGGGATGAGGAGTGTGAAAATGACAATGATGACATCCCAAGTCAATCTGCAAGTGACTCTTCAAAGGAGGTGGAAGAGGAGGAAGCAGAAGAGAAGATGAATCACATAGCACCTAAAGTTTCTTCTCCAAGAACAGCAATGTCTCCACTCAAGATCACTAGATACAAACACCATGAAGCGGGAGGGAGGGGGAGGAGACAAGACACTCAACAGATTCCAGTGAAGGGAAGGGTAGGGAAGAGGAAAGCAAAAGGAAGAAGAAGATAGCATTGATTATTTGTTTGTGCCTCGTTTGACAATGGGCCTGCAGAACTCAGTGGACTGGGGAGAAATAATTTATATATTTTTTGTCTCAAATACCTTTACATATTTCCTTTTGAATATGTTTTATTGCGAGGCTATAAATGGCTTTCCATTATTGCTAGGTCCAATTTAGTGTTAAGAACTTAAGTTCAACTAAGAATCTTTGTGCCTCGTTTGAGAATGGGGCTGCAGAACTCGGTGGACTGGGGAGACTTTATTAAGGTACTTGGAGAAAATATTGCAGACCAAGTTGTAAATTTGTTGGCTAAATTCAAAATTATGAATTATTTTAATATATAATAGAAAGATAGAAACATACTTCAGCTTTTAATTGATAGTAAATTTATTAGAAAATTGAAATATTTTGCAGAACCAACTTTTGCTTCAAATACAATTGTATAGTTTTAATTTATAATAAAAACAATGTTTTGCTAAACATGATTTGCTGACAAGATCTTCATATAGCCAGAGCTGGTGACATTTATTGATATTGTGGAGTTTCATTATACCTTTGACCTTGGGACCATAAAAACGATCTTGTTTTAACATGTACAGTGAAACCTTGTTATAACGAGCTCCTCGGGCCCATTGAATTTACCGTGTTTTATCAGATATCTTGTTGTATCAGGGCTTAAAAATATTGAAATACATAGAACCTGGACTTGTGAATAGCCTCACTATATTATGTACAGAGATCATTATAAAGAGGTTCCACTGTAATGGTTATATCAAAATAAAAAAGCAAACAAATTATATAAAAAGCTTGGTGCGGCCAAATTGCATTGTGATAAGAGTGTTTTGTTTTATCAGAGCTATTAAAAACAAGGTTCTACTGTACTGCAATTACTAATTTAAAACATTTATATACAGCAGAATTACCCAGTGCCTTCTAAATGTGTATCTACAAACGTTATATACAAATTCATTTCTGAAAAAATATGAGAATTGGGAAGAAGAGATGGATTTTTATGACATTTTAGGATGAAAAATTTGATAATAAATCAAACATTTATTTTGATAGATCTTAGATTTAATTATTTAAAAAGGATAAGAAATAGTAGATCAAATTTGATAAAATAAACCAGTAAATGAGACAGACACAGAATCTTACTAGCCTGAATTTGCCAAGTTTAATGTTGTATTTTAAATTTTTTTGTTGTCTGTCCTATGTGATTCTCAGATATAAGATCGCTGCAAAATGGAATGTATATCTTTTTGTTGAATTTTCTCAGGACATTGTTGGCGTTAGGCTTGATAGATTGATATCTCTAATCAACATTTTGTTTTGTATACATTGCCAATATCATACTCTTAATCTAGTTACAAACACCATTTAATCCCTTTTTAAGGATTACATTTCAATAAAGAATTGAAATGATTTTTTTTTCAAAATGTGGTTTTATTTTTCTGATAATTCATATCACAGTTCACCAGTGTCAAATCCAACATTACATGGCATTGTATGAAATAAATTTGATCTTGCTCATTATATTGTTGTAAATTATTGTGAGAATATAATACAAATTTCTATCATCAATTATACTCTCATACTCTCAGTCATTTGTTATTCTGTTCCTTTTTGTTGATAAAAGGGGTA
Organism: Echinarachnius parma; assembly: GCA_037951105.1. Classification (NCBI taxonomy): domain Eukaryota; kingdom Metazoa; phylum Echinodermata; class Echinoidea; order Clypeasteroida; family Echinarachniidae; genus Echinarachnius; species Echinarachnius parma. The sequence continues at coordinate 43,446 of JBAMJV010008466.1, forward strand.
GTACAGTTTTGTTAAGGCTGAACTTTAGTAACCAAACCTGGACAGTAACATTATAAACTAATAGTTATAACTCTACCATGCTCGAAAGGTATATAAAATTACAAACGACTAAGTAAAAAGCCTGTTATCATTCAAAAAGAGCCATTAAAACACAAGAGGGCGCTTTCTAAAAAGGCATTGGTTTCAACCATTTTTCATACAAAATTATGCATGTTATGTTTTATTGAAATAATGATTAAATAGAGAGATCATCAACAACTATTTTAAAAATGATTTTGAAATTTTTTGAAAAAGTGCGAGCATTTTAAAAAATTTTTGAAAAAACATCTAATTATTTGGGCCCCAAATAATTATAGGCTCCGATATATTTATTGATATTTCAGCCGTTTCTGGGTCGATTTTGACCAAATAAAGTTTATTCTGCCATTAAAATTGCATGTTCTCTCGAATTCGACACTCAGTTTTTCATTACCTCACAAACAAATTGTGATGTGCAGCGCCCTCTCTACCAAAACTAAACTACCCCTTTAAATTGATCCATTAACTTCATACAATTTTTTTTTAAAGGTGATATTTGAGACATCAAGCATATATACCAATATCATTGTAAGATTCTTCTAAATCTTTTTTTTTTTCATAGAAAAAGGACAATGTTTACCTAGTAAAAAAAGGTGGAAATTGATATCAGATCTTATCACCTACTGCCTTTTGGAACTCCTTTCACTTGGTCATAAATATCTCCATAATAAGGGCAATGTTTCATATACAACATGTCCCAAAATTAATTACAACGGGACTTTCTGCAACGATAACTTTAAAGATAGTAGATCAATATTTCAGGGTATGAAACTATAACTTATTACCTACATCTTGCAGAAAACCCTATTCGATTTGCTTCAGTGGTCATGGAGAATGAGGATCTTTTGTCAATCATGTCAGATGTCCCTTCCCTCCAGGTTTTGTAATGTAAGGAGACGTGTTGTCCATTGTGTTCACGCGTTATGAACAAAAATGGACACATGACATGATTGACAAAAGATCCTCATTCTCCATGACCACTGAAGCAAATCGAACAGGGTTTTCTGCAAGATGTAGGTAATAAGTTATAGTTTCATAACCTGAAATATCATTCTGATTGATCTACTATTTTAAAGTTATCGTTGCAGAAAGTCCCGTTGTAATTAATTTTGGGACATGTTGTATAAATACTCATTTGATTCTTCCGTTACCTGAAGACCAACAACGACTACATACAAAATAAACGTAAAAGCTCCAAGTGTTTTTGGTTTAATTTGATAAAGATAATGGATCACTCTAACTCTGTATGAGACGTGGGTAGTGGGGTCACAGGCTGCAGCCCTTCTGTCCCTCCCACAATGACTTTTTAAAATGCCAATGAATGCCATTGAATGGCAGAGATGATAATTGTTTTACTTGCTTTTATTTTATTTAAATGAATATAACTTATATCAATTTTTTGAGTGAAAAACAAGAGAGAAGTTGTTTTGGCAAGGAGCATAATTTGCCCCTCTCCTGAAAAAAGGACCATTTCATATAGAGGGAGTGTTAAGGAATATTGAACACCACCCCCCCCCCCCCCTTCCCCCCTCCCCCTCCAAGAGTTTTGACAATAGCCATATTTGGACTAAAGCACCTCAAATTCAGGCAAAACCATATCATATTCGGGAAAATTAACTTGTGTCGGGCAATATAACATAATTTTCGGGCAAAACCGTCTCAAATTCAGTCAAAATCATGTAATTTTCTGGATTAAAATATCAAGAGCAACTATTGCGGGATTGTCGGGTGAAAATGGGAATAGTATTCAGGCAAAAGACCTCAACCCCCCTAAACTAAAATGTTCCCATGTTTTTTTTTGTTTTTTGGGGGGGAGGGGGGGGGGGGGGGGGTGGGGGGGGGGGGGGGGAGGATGTATTTAGATCAATGCATAGATCTATGTATCACCCCATCAGCATGATCAGTCCAGTCTCAGTTTATCATTTGTTGTTCCATGATCCAAACAAATATTTCCACAAAACTGAAATCGGTGTATTTGGAATGATTGGGGGGGGGGGGGGGGGGGGGGGCACTCACAATATTCTTGGTGGGGGGGGGCACACTCTATATGTATTTCTTTTCTTTTGAATGATTTTCCCCATATGTTTTAATTTTTTAAAGCAACTTTTGGGGGAGGCACCCCCTTCCCCGTAGCTTCGCCATTGATATCATTTGGGTTGCCAACACAAACAAATTATAATATAATAATTATCATATATACTATTTACATGAAATAGTTCATGATAAGAACATGAAGGGAACTTGCAAAGCAAGTTTTCTTGCTAATTAGTATGAATCAGGAAATATTATTGTAAAAGTCATATTTGTTTTGCTCTTTTTGGAATGGACGAAAAAAGGGGAGGGTGAAGAGTATGTATCTTAGGCCATACAGCTCTTTGATACAAAAGAAAATACACCTTATAATTAGTAAAACAAAACAAAAATTGATATTGAGTTGCTGTACCCATGGGGTAGTATATCCATGCTGTACCGTACACATGTGTCATACCCGAAGTGGATCGGGCTGATTGGGGTGGCATACAAATGATTGGGGGCACACATTATGTATTCTTTATTTTACACAGATGTTCCCCTTTTGTTTTTGTTTTTTAAAGGTAGCGTTGAGTATTGGTATTTCCCGAAGTGCCCCCTGATATTTTTGTGTGAGATAATGAAAAACTGACCGTCAAATGTGAAAGAACATACAATTTTAATGACAGAATAAACTTGATTTGATCAAAATCGGTTCCAAAACGGCTGAAATATCCATTATATTTTTATTCAAAAATTCTTCACCGGGGGATATTTTGACTTTTTAGAAAATTTAAAAAAAATGCAAAATCTGAATAGGTTTTTAAAAAGTTGTTGATATCTCTATTGAATCATTATTTTAACAAAACATTAAATGCACAATTTTGTATGAGAAATGGCTAAAACCAATTATTTTTTTAGAGAGCGCCCTCTTGAGTTTTAACGGCTCTTTTTAAAATGATAACAGGGGTTTTAGCTTTTACTTAGTCGTTTGTAATTGTGTATACTTTTCGAGCATGGTGAAGTTATAACTATTATTTTGTACCGTAATGGTGCAGGTTTTGGTTACTAAAGTTAAGTTTGACCAATACTCAACTATCCCTTTAATGGTCTTGGCAAATTTTTAGGGGGTATGCCGGTATGCCCCCTGCCCCCCCCCCCCCCCACCCCCCCCTGTAACTACGCCTTTGTGACTGGCTGTCCATCCACCGCGCGTGCCGCGTGCATGAACTATGTGAATTGGTCGCTTACTTCAAATTGAAGTAAATGTCATGCTAACTTCAAAGAAATTTGTGTGCTGGCAGGAGTAATTTTCGCCGTGAAAAGTGCATGTTTTGGGGAGATTTCCTGAACTTCTAACGTAATTGAACCAACATTCAGGCAGATCATGGGAGTCGATGTCAAGACACTCAAACCTGGAGACGGTATGTCAAATAAAGATTGTAATTTCGGCCCTTGTTTTCTTAAACTTCTGTGGGAAATCATATAGACCGAGTCCCACGTGTTCATAATGGTGTGTGTGATTTTGGGATTGTTGTTGGTAAAATGCGTGTGCATGTCTGTTGACTGTTGTTGTTGTCAAAAAGGGGTCAAAGTACTACTTAACGTCTTAAGTTCTCTAACTAATTAGGTTACTTTTGGCAAAATAAAATATGGCGATTTTCAGGGTGGTGCCATTATTGATTATAATTTTATAGTTGTACTTGTAAAACTAAGTCTAAAAGAAAAGAAATATGAAAATATTTAAATTATTTTGACAATGAAATGATAATTTATATTTATGAACAGATGCATATGAATTATGATTAAAAATAACAACAACAACAGTGTTTACATTAGAATCGCTGTAGTATCTAGCTCCATCTGCATCTTTTGATGGACCGCAGCACTGACAAAAAATGATGCGAAATTGCGATCGATCGGTAAACAAAAAATTAGCATAACTTAGAGAGCAGAGCTCTACTAGTACTATGCCCTCTGCTACTCACTACTCTGGGGTAGCATTTTCACTAGCAGCTCTCCCTTACGTTCTGCTAACTTTGATTCTTCCGATCGTATGTGACTATAGTGATTTGTTAGGTGTTGTGGCGCATTCAAAACATCAAGTAAATTTGTCAAATTTGGCTCAAATGTTAGAAAAATATTACGAGAATCACGACAATTCATTGAGGGAAATTACAAACCTATAGCCTAGGCTATTTTGTTGAGTACAAAACTGCATAAGTGACAAGATTTGTTCATAAAAATTAAAATCTCCATTAAAGAAAATGCTAACCCATGGTGTATTTTTGACTTGCAGGTGTAACAAAGCCAAAGAGGGGACAGATCTGTGTTATACACTATGTGGGTAAGTGTGTAGGTCCATCCACACATCGTTGGATGAGAAAGAGAAGGTGCTACGTCACCTTTTATAAAACTGTACCCTCTATTCTATACCTAAACCCAACTATGAACTATCCTACATAACATAATTTATATAATTTAAATTAAACCATTCATTCCACATTTTCAAATTTATTGGAACATTCTTACAGAATGAACTTTTTAAAGATATCCATCATTTGGGGAATTGACAATGAGTCAAATGTAGGAATTTATTTATTACCCTTTCAGCAGAAAAAAACAAACATTTTGTGTAATAACAATTGCAAACTATACTAGAAGACACAAACATTAATTATTCTGTGATTTTAAAACTAATTTATTGATCACTAATTTAATTTTGCTTGGCTCGCAGGAAAAGTGACAGCATCAAACAAGATATTTGACCAATCAACGGAGAGGATGCCGTTCAAGTTCACGTTAGGATCAGACGAGGTAGTGAAGGGGATGGATGAAGGAGTTGCACAGGTATTGCAAATCTGCACACTAACTTTTTTTCTCTACTGGACCCTTTGGGCAAGCAAGGGCATCAACAGCTTCTCAAAAGTGGGGGGGACATCAGCGAGGGAGCGAAGCGACCGAGCGGGGGAGGGTGTGGGGAGCTTTTGTACTTTTGGGCTTGAACATAAATTGTACATTTTTTTTTTTCGCAAGTAAAGTCATAAAGGATCTAATTGTACTTGACCGAAAATAAATTTTACTTGTCCGTTTACTTCTAGATGTCATGTACCATTACAGAATCACATTTCTCTGGTAGTTGAACAGAAATGTTACTTTCCCGACTAGTTAGGCAACCAAACTTAGTTTCTAGACCATTTATGAAATTTGACCTGCTCGACATGAATTCTTACTGGCCCGGGGCAATCAGGCAAGTGTTAGTGTCTAGAATCAAAGGGCTAGTACACACAGTTTAGCAAACTTAACACTTAAATGATTATAAAATACCTGTGTATTAAAAGTTGCTTATTGTATAAATTCATGTCCAGTGCTGTAGTCAAGTCCGAACTCGAGACGGTCTCTTGACTTGGTTTTGTGACTCGGACTCGGAGCCAAGTCACGATGTTTAACAAATGGGAACATGCTCTTTCGTTGGGGACTTGGGACTCGTAACTTGTGGACTAGACAACAGCCCTTAATGGTCAATTTCCTCTCCAGTGTATTTTGAAATATTTTAGTTTTACTTTAAAATAACTTGTTAAAGAGTTATAATGAGAAATAGAAAAATGATAAATAAATCAAATTAACTAATTATGATATTGTCAGTGCTTTATGTTGTGGGTGGCATAATATTACTTTCACTTTGTCATTAAACTATTGGTGCATATTCAGGACAACACATGTTTGACTCTGCAGGGAAAAAATTAAAACCAATTTTTTCTTGGGCTACTTTTCTAGCGTGCAAGTCACACGGTAAAATGTGACCACCTAGATAGCAAAACCCGGCACTTGTTGGTAATTCATGTTTTTAAGAAATGGGCATTTTAAGTTCACACAATGTGTATGAAAGACCTATTGATTGTAAATTGAAACAATCATATCTTCGCCAATTATTGACCAATTAGTTAGAACAAAGCATCAAATGAATGCTTGTGATGAGGCCTTTCTAATGATTTAAATAATCTACATTTTGATTTTTACCGACAAGTGCAGGGTTTTGCCATATTCAGCAATTTGGGGGCTAAATGCCGGGGGGGGGGGGGGGGGGGGCACTCATGTATAATGTAAGATGGGTATGTGCCGCTTACAAGACCCCCTTTTTCACACCCGATTGCCGCTCTCAAGATAACCGATTTTCAAAAATTGCCGCTCCATAGACCCCCGGAATGACTTGGCTAGGTAGTTGAGTACCGCCAAGTCCATTATTCTTCTCCAAAGACCCTATATTTTGTGCTTGTAGTCTGCTCTTAAGACCCCCATTTCAGAGTTCTGTGAGGCACACCCCCGTCAAAAAATAATTTGAGTGCCCCCCCCCCCCCCCCCCGGGAGCTAAATGGCCCTGAGCTCCTGTGTATTTGTTATGCCAACGAAGTAGCCGGAGCCATTATTTCACTGTGTTTGACTCTGTTTTGTTTCAGATGAGTATTGGAGAGAAGGCCTTGCTAACGTGTACACCTGACTATGGCTATGGAACCATGGGATACCCTGGAGTATATCCTTTTTTTCAGTCAATAGCTCAATATAGATATGAAATATGCAATCTAAACTTTGAGTAGTTTAGTAGTGTTTCCTTTTAACCGGATCAAAACGAATCAAGTATTCATGTACGTAAATAAACCCCCAGACAGAATGCTCTTTACCCATGAATATAAATGGGTACTTAATAGTCAGGTGTCAAATTAGCCTGTAGCACCCTATACAGTAGAGCAACTCGGGCTAGTATGCTCCCCTGGGAGTTGATATGGTGTGCAAGATAATTGTGCAGGATTAAACTGCATACCTTATGACCATGAGTAATATTGCGCCTCTGAATATATTGGGCTTGGCTCTATAACTGGTGTATATTAATGATGTTATTTCTTTTCTATCAACAAAGTTCACATTTGAATCCTTGACACCTGTGCACTATCCCACCAAACTCAGAACTGTCATTCGAAGTGGAACTGCTGAGAATAGAATGAGACAGAAGTCCTCCAGTAGCCGAGTAGAATTCTACAATCCACCTAGCACCACTGATCTGGAAACACATGGAAGCATACTATGTGCATTAGATGCTTCAGAAAATGTTGAAGCTGAATTAGCCCTTCTGACAACACCTTGCGTCTAAAGCTCCCTACATGCAGGTAGAACTAGCGAAAGGGACTAACAAACACATAGCGGCAGCCATAAGGCCTTTTCGCTTCTGTCTGATCCTCAGTTAAATATTGAGTTAAAAGTAGAATTCTACAATCCTTCCAGCCTTTTGACAACCCCTAGTGCTGAGCTGACTACATGGCGGGAAGCACTGACGAAATGTTCTAAAAAACAAGTAGCTGCAGCCACACAGCCTTTTAGCATCTGTCTGACCCTCAGTTAACTATGAGTAGAAGTAGAATTCTACAATTCATGCAGCCTTTTTGCCATATCTCCCGCCTGAGCTGACTACATGGCAAGCAGTGGCAGCCATGAGGCCTTTTCGCACCTGTCTGACCCTCGGTTAAGTATTGAGTTAAAAGTAGATATCTACAATCCACCCAGCCTTTTGACAACCCCTAGCATCTGGAGCCGACTACGTGTACATGGCAGGAAGAGCTGGTGAAAGGTTCTAACATGCAATTAGCGGCAGCAACTAGGCCTTTTACATCTGTCTGACCCTCTGTTGAGTGTTGAGTTAAAAGTAGAATTCTACAATCCACCCCAGCCTTTTTAAAATCCCCTACCGCCTGAGCTGACATGGCAGGAAGCACTGACGAAAGGGACTAACAAACAAGTAGTGGCAGCCATGAGGCCTTCATGTATCTGTCTGACCCTCCGTTAAGTATTGAGTTAAAAGTAGAATTCTTCTATCTACCCAGCCTTGTGACAACCCCTAGTGTATGAGCTGACTACATTGCAAGGAGAACTGGCAAAAGGGACTAACAAACAAGAAGCGGCAGCTTCCTTTCTTAGTTGAATTTTTTTTGTTAAGTACAATGTATTGAATTCCTCTTAACCATAGCTAGCGCTTAATCAGCGCACGCATTTACCACATGTTATGCATACAGCTCAACGTGTATGCTGTTGTGTGGGTTCAAGGCAGTGCGCAACTGTGCACAGCAACTGCGATGCTTATTGGTCAAGTCTTGCTGTGTCCAAAAATGTGAATATTAATGAGCAGATCTGATGGGGAAAGGCCCAAGGGCTGCAGCTTCTCCTGTGCACTCAACTATTCTTTCACCAGTTGTTTCTGGCAGGTGTTTACAAATAGTTAGGTAACACAACAACATAGGAATCATGTGACCAGCAAAGGAATCATGTGACAAACAATTTCATCACATGACCAAGAAATTCATCTTATGGCTAACAAATGAATCATGTGACCAACAAATTAATCACATGGCCACTTAATGAATCACATGACCAAAATTAATCACATGACCAAAAAATGAATCATGTGACCAATAAATTAATCATGTGACAACGAAATTAATTATGTAACAAATTAATGAATCACATGACCAACTAAGTAATATTAATGTTTTTTAAGAGTACTCATGTGACTAACATGTAATAGAGATTTTATCACATTCATGTGTTTGTCTCACTAAATGTTGTAAAAACTAAATGTAAACACTCAAGCAACTGATTTCTCAAATATGCAAATTTGTTCATGTTCATAATCGTTAGTGTGTATCTTAACGGACAACTCTTGTGTAAAAGTTTGTACATAATGTGTGTTGTGTGTTTTATTAATCGTTTATGGAATCGGGGCACCATTGCAGAAAGAGATGCAATCTATTTTAAAGTTGCAATTAATTGCAAGTCATATCATGTGACTAAATGTGCAAATCTGATTGGTTCAAATACATGTGCATATCTTCTGTCTTGCAATTAATTTTAACTTAAATACAATCTATTGCAACTCTTTCTGCGATGGGGCCCAGGTGTATTAATGTTTATTAATGTTGTACAAATGTAGTTGGAAGACAAATTTCCTATACTAGGAAATGTATTAACAATAACATTGATTTTGTCTTATTCAAGTCATAGAATATATTATGTAATTATTTAAGTACATGCACTGTAGATGTAAAATGCTCAGTTAACAAAGACACTTTTAAAGTGACCAAAAATAAATGTTTCCCCTGATGAAAAATATGAAAAATAGGAAAAATTGTATTTATAGCGTTATGAACTTAACTAAGTTTGTAAAGTTCTATGTATGGTAACATGTATTACTGATGCACAAATTAAATTTCCCCTAATGGCATATTAGGAATTTCTTTACTTGTATATTGAACAGAATCATGAAATGAACAAAAACTCGCCATAACAATTTTTATCAGATGTGCCATTACAGGAGTACAGGGAAACCCCGATATAGCGAGGTAGTCGGGACTATCGATTTTACCTCGTTATAACCGGAATCTCGCTATAACCGAGCTCGTTATAATCGGAGCATTATGCCATTGGAACAATCGGGACCAAAGGATTCTCCTCGTTATAAACGGTACCTCGTTATAAGCGAGCTCGTTATAACGGGGTTTCCCTGTATCTCAATAAATAGATAATTCAACAAAGTGTTTTTTTTCTGCATTATCTCAGGTTTTGTAAACTACATAATTATGTACATTGTAAACATACATGTACCTACTTATTAACACACATCCTTGAACCAAAAACACTAGACCTCTCTTTTATATACTTATTTGTTACATTCACATTTCAGGTTTGTTTTTCATATTTGCTGGTAAACTGCAAGCTTATAGCTACTTTGAGGGCAACATGTTGCCTGTTTTAATATTGAATTTGTAAGTGTTGTGTTATATTGGTTTTGGCTGTTGTCTTTCAAAACGCCTAACCTGGGGGTGTTTCACAAAGATGCAAAGTTTAAATTAACTCTAAATTGGACTTAATAATTATGGAAAGCCAATTGTACCCTTCAAATAAAACTGTTTAAAAAGCAAACACATGTAAGTATTTGGAACTTCCAACAAAAATTTATATCAATTATTTCAAGGCTTCTTGATAATAAAAAAAAATCCCTGATTTTATCAACCTTTATGCCTTTTCAAAAGAACTGATTCAACAACTTTAGAAAGAAACTAACGGCTTTCGATAATAGTTGGGTCCAACTATAGTGTTAAGTTTAATTTTGAATCTTTGTGAGACACCCCCTGGCACTGTAAGACAATTTAAACTCATTTGCATTTGAACAAGTTAAGCCCGGCGCAGACAGAGCCGACTCGACCCGACCCGACTGGTTTCAATCAGGTTAGAGTTGGGCCCGGTCGGTCGGAGCAGATTTATCTTGTTGAATTGGCCCTAACTGGCATCCGACTGTCTCTCGACTGGCAAAATGTGTGTCGCAAGGCACTGAAAACTGAGCCGATCGGAATGACAACCAGTTGAGTCGGCTCTGTCTGCGCCGGGCATAAGATCACTGGAAAGCTGAGATTTTGGAGTAATTCAGAAACATCTAAATCAGAAAATATGAAATATTGCTACTCTATTTATTCAATAGGGCTTTTTGATGACGTGTCTCGAAATGTTGTAAGCTGAAGTGCAAAATGAGTAAATGACATTACTGTAATTAATTTATTGACACTGCATGCAGCATGTTAATATTAAATCTATATTTCTGATAGTTTTAAAAAGAAGCGTTGTTTATTAAATAGCACATGTAGTGCCACTAGCTACGAGTTCTCCAAAGAAAAATGTATTCAGTTTCATGGCTAATATAAATATATGAAGGTGTAAAGTTGCACTTGATTGTAAGAAACCATTGTATCCATTTTTAATCAAGATAATGAAATTATTTTCTATTGTCAATTATATGAAAGTCACGTTTGTATTCATAATTTGCAAGACCTGCACCCAGTTGCAGAAAGACAGTGGCGTAGCTATGGGGGGGGGGGGGGGCCTGTGCCCCCCCAATAATTTTGAAAAAACAAAAGAAAACATAAGGGGCCATTTTTTGAAAAAACAAAGAAATACATAAGGTGTGCCCCCCAATAATTTTGTGTGCCCCCCCAATCAGTCCGAGAATTTTTTTGAAAAAACAAAAGAAAACATAAGGGGCCATTTTTTGAAAAAACAAAGAAATACATAAGGTGTGCCTCCCAATAATTTTGTGTGCCCCCCCAATCAGTCCGAGAATTTTTTTGAAAAAACAAAAGAAAACATAAGGGGCCATTTTTTGAAAAAACAAAGAAATACATAAGGTGTGCCTCCCAATAATTTTGTGTGCCCCCCCAATCAGTCCGAGAATTTTTTTGAAAAAACAAAAGAAAACATAAGGGGCCATTTTTTGAAAAAACAAAGAAATACATAAGGTGTGCCCCCCCAATAATTTTGTGTGCCCCCCCAATCAGTCCGACCACGCTACGCCACTGCAGAAAGAGATGCAATCACTTGTACATTGTATGTTGCAATTAATTGTAAGTCAGAAAATGTGGCCGCACTTTTCAACCATATTTGCACATTCAGAACAAATGATCTGACTTACAATGAATTGTAACTCACAATCGATAGCATCTCTTTCTGCAACAACGGGGTCCTGCATTGTTAATTTGTACACTTGTTTATAATGAAACTGCCAAACCTGATAATGTTTGTGTACCTAGATGACTAATCTAATCATTTTGGGCTTTTTGGCAAGTTTGGAAAATAACGATTTTCCCAAAACGACAAGTGTTAAAATTTAAAGCAAAAGTATTTGTGAATTTCTATCTTTACCCTTTTCAAATGGTATTAATTACATGACTGCATGAGGCCTTTCATCTAACAGTAAAAAAGTTGTAAAGAATGCACAATGTATCATCCACAGTATGAGAGATTATTACAAATGCACATGTTTATGGCCTAGCTCCCACTGCACCGATTCTCCTTCCCTTTCGTATCCGACCAAAATGTGGTGAAACGGTCCGCATCTAGCAACAAAATGGCCACAGTCAAACAATACATCGGAAATGGAGCCGTATTAAAAGTATCCTACTTGCCCATTATGATCACATTTGTGATGTTTGTGTCATGACTGTATTCTCAAACATGACCGTATTGGTATCACTTGAATGCCTTGTAGGAGTGTGCTAGTGTGAGCACCTGTCAAAGGGCCAAGAGTTGCCATATTGGTAATTGCCTTGGTTCAGAGCGTTGTTTCATAAATTTGTTTGCGATTGTTGTATTAAAAGTGACCCATTGTGGTAACAGTTCTATCATGGCAACAGCTCGAATTCTCCATGCTGATTGGCTGTTGACCTTCTACAAACTTAAGTACATGTATAGTGTAGACAGGTGACCTCTATAGACAGGTTCCATATTAATAATTTTTCCCTGCATGGAATCACATTTGATGTCCACTATAAAGACAGGTTTGACTAATTGAATAATTTGAAATGATTGACAACAATTTATACATGTACAGTTTTATGAAACGGGGCCAAGAAGTCGGAACCATTGGGACAGTAATCAATGTTTTGGACTCAATATCAGTTGCGGATTTCACTCTTTAATTATGTTTTCCCCAGCTAATTAATCACTACGAGATGGCACAAATACTAGTGCAGTATTCACTCATAATGAAACCATGCTTTATCTGTATAATTACTGTATATTGCGCATCAGGAAAATTTGTATGTCATGTTGCCTAATATATTTAAGCTTGTATACCAAAAGAATGCGAGTGTGAATGTCTACATTATAGCCAAACTGAAAGATTGAATGAAACAATCTGATTCTAATGGAAAATAATGTTCATGAAGTATATAAATCTGCCAGTGCTATCAATGAAACAATCTACTTGTCAGTTTATTGCCTAGACGAAGCGTAGCTATATCTTGACTTACTTATTTAGGCTGATTCTAATGGAAGATACTGTATACATGTACATGAGGTATAGAAAACATCTGCTGAAACAAAAAGTATTGATATTTAAATCCCATTCCGCGGACATTTGGTTTACTGATTTCTGCAATCTCCATAGAGTTAATACAGGGTCCACCAGGTTCACATAGGCAATGGGGTAACCTGTTCCTTACTAATCTTCGCAATCCCAATTAGTACAAGGTCCATATGGGTTAACTAAGAAGACCAGAGTAAAGACCCAGTCCCATACTGACGATTTTCACGGCGAATCGCAATGATTTGACATTCGTCGAGAAAATCGCTTAGGTCGTGTTGCATCGTATTACATCATATCGGTTCTTCCCCAAAACCATGGGCGTAGATCTGTCATTGATACCCATTCAACTGGGGGGATGATCTATGAATAGGTATTACGTAAGTCGCTACGCCCATGCCCAAAACCAAGGCTAAATTGAGTCGATTGGTTCTAGTAAATCGTTGCGAGTTGTTGCGAGTCGCCGTGAAAATCGTCAGTATGGGACTGGGCCTTTATCGGATTCAAAGTTGCATGGCTATTGTAGGTCATTGCACACATCATTATGTCATGTTAAAGTGTTTTTTGTGACAGATGGACATTTTTCTGTTCATTTTAATTTGTAACTATAATATTCAGATGCAGAAATCAATTTATATCCCAAAACTAATTATTCTCATGATTTTGATTGATTTATCCGTGGGCAGTGGTGTGCGTGTTTGTGTGTGCACATGTATTGCATGATAATGGGGTCTTTTCTCAATGTGCGTGTTCACTTGTGGACTAGTACGCGCATAGCGTGATGAGTAGGCCCTGCCGGCCCCCATGTTTACCAATTGTTCGGTCAACCATCACAGTGGAGTACAAAAGCTAAATCGATCAAATCTACCAAGACAGTTGACAGGGCGGGCGGGGCATAATTGTGACATGATTACGTACCAGTCCACTAGAAAATATACAATTGAAAAGTTCTTATCAATAGGGGGAGGGGTTAAAGTTCAGGCCCATATTCATAAAACTCTGCTAGCTTAGTTCCATGTTAAGTGCACTTCAAATTGTGTTGAATACTTAGCCTCTAAAATAGACTTGGCATGAAACTAAGCTAGCAGGGTTGCATATGCGCCCAGGTCTACAAATTCGATTGTGTGTACATTAATGTTTTCATGAGTTCATCCCAACATACTTTTCATGCAAATATTTTCACTCTTTTTAGGTGGTTTTACGGCTCTGACATGTATATGGCAAATAATGTATTAACAATCAATCTCATACAGAAAGAACCGTTCCCTGAGCACTTTTTGCACATTTGACAATGTTACTAAATCCCTTTAATATTAAATCTAGCAGTTTAATTTTCACCGTAGTAAAAGTGTCTTTAAAAGAAATACACAAAATAATACATGCCTTTATACAATTATATATCATGTTTAAAAACTTTTATTCCACATATAATTGAGATATTTTATAGCAATGAAATTAGAAATTTCAAATTGAATTGTATATATATGTTTCATTTACATTTTATAACATGTTTCCAAATTGAACAACAACCAACCACATGGACATTCAACTTTAATACCAACAATGACATTGTAGAATTTAATTATAAAATGAATCACGTAATTTACAAAATTAATTTGAATATATATTTAGCGTTGCATGTTGTAATATAGGTTACTTGTTTTTCTAAATATACACATTTATAAGTACATGTCAGCCCCACTTGTATTGTAAGTACAACCTCAATAATTCCATGTCAGTCCATATAGGGACCAATACTGTGGAACTGCATACAATGGAACATCGTTATAAAGAGCTCTGATATAACCAAACACTATTATATCTATGTAAACTAACCGGAACGAGCTCTGAATATATTGTTTTTATCATATAATGAGATACCTATATAACAACGTTTTTTTATGGTCCCAAAACCTGTTTTTTATAACGAGATTCCACTGTATTTTAATACATAACCCTCGATTAACAAGGTAACTTTGCTTTTCCAAGATCTTTATAAGAAATTGTCATGGTCCCATATTATGGTCCTCATTATAACAAGGCTCCAATGTATTTTTCATTTATCATCAAATACTGTTTGGCTTTCGAACAATTTAAAATGGATGAGAGTTCAGAGTTGTGTACCTAAATCATAAATTGAAACCAATGAATTAGCATTAAAATTAGATTATTAGACACTAGTCATTAGATGCTACATAATTTTCATCTAAAACTTCTTCTAAATATTGTATACAGTATGGTCTATAACATTTCAAATGAGAGGATATTGAAGGCTTTTCAGGTTTTATTCTAGAGTAGAATGATTTTAATTTGATTTTTTAAAAACTCTTTATGCTCTCAAAATACTATACTTCACTTCAAGGTAATTTCTCCCTGAAAACCAGAGAATTCAATTGTAGTTATAAAATTTGAAATGGCTATCTTTGAAAATAAATTGGCACTGATACATCTAGGCATCAAAGAGCATGCAAAGACACTTGAAATGGAGCGAGTACAGTTATTTACATGTACAGTCATGGATATGCTTGCCTTCTATGTAAATAATATACATGTACATACCTTGTTACATCCATAGGCCCGTATTCACAAAGGAGGTTTGTAGGAGGTTTGTACAAACCATGGTTTGACGATGGTTTACATCTATGGAATGCTGCTCGCATACCGTAAATTGTAAATCAACATTGTTAACAAGTATGGAGTTTACATTCCTTCTCCATCAGTTTACAAATGGCATTCCATAGATGTAAACCTTGGTCAAACCATGGTTTGTACAAACCTCCTACAAACCTCCTTTGTGAATCCGGGCCATTATGGCTGTAAATCCCAAAGGAGATTTGAAATGCTACTTGTAGACAAGTAAAAACCAGAAATCACATTTGCTAATTTCTAATGATATGGCTGTTGGTGCTTGCTAATAAGCGGCCCCAAATGAAATTAACCATCTGAGAACATAGATCTGTATTTGGTTGTGTGGCTTCAACATTGTTAACAAGCATAAAGTGTAAATTCGTTCTCCATCATTTTACAAATGGCACTCCATAGATGTAGACCATGGTTTAAGTCATGGTTTGATACAAACCTCATTTGAGAATTCCAGCCATTATGTACATGTATGAAAGACAATATTCATTCTACAGAGTAATGTTTGAAGCAAATAACAGTGACAAATTGTCTAGTAGCCATGTGTATTAAAGGGGACCACCAGGCAAAGAACAACACATAATTATGTGTTTTGGTACCGTTTTGTGATATCAAATAGATACCCAACATTTTGCGAAGGGTTGTGTAATTCATAAACAAAGCAATTAATTACCACCACTTATGGAACCACTATTATTTCCTGGTTCCGTACGGATCAAACGTCAATAGAATCCCGGACGATTCGTTCGCTCTGGACAAAGTAGTCTGTGTACATTCAGACCCATGAATGCATGCTTTAGAATGGTGATGCGTTTTCCAATTATATTTTTTTCTTTCTGGAAACATATTTTTGTGAACTTGTTGATGGAATGGACTATTATTTTGGGGTGGTGGTACCCTTTAACCCTTTTAGGGCTAGCACCCAAAGCATATACTAGGGCTTGGCTTGGGTAAATGGAAAATTCATGTTATACCAAGTCAGATAGTCTTGAACAAGTAAACTTTGGTATTGATCAACATTATGAAGTGGCTTCTAGTGAAGGAGTCAAAGGAATGCATTTACAATTTACAATTTACAATTTAATAACTGTTAAAATATAACACAAATTTTGATTAATTTTGATAACTATTAGTATAACAACTATTCAAATATATAACTACATTTGTATATTGTGGACCTAGTTTCTAGATTAAGTACTAGCAACCTGAACCACTAGTATCTTCTATGAAGAAGATTTAGCTCAAATTCTTTGAGAATAAAAATGAAACAGGAAAATAGGCAAAACTGACCAAAATACATAATCATAATACAGTAAATGAAAATGAGCAAAGATAATCAGGCTTTGCCAGGCTTATTTTCATATAAGAAAATATTACGCCACCATTTTTAACATGCACTATCATATTATCAAATTGATATATACATGTTTTTTGTGCTATACAAATTGAACTAATTATGGGTGAATATAAGGCACATAGCTAGGCCTACATTTACTACTCCCCACACCACCTGAAATATACACTTTTATAACAGTCATACAGTTTTTTTCATCAGAGTTGCGGATATATTTTAAAGACAAATAACTATAATACATCTTGAATTAAAAAGGGTAAGTATATAATTATATAGCATGTTTTACTCTTTGATATCAACTGAGATGATATATATTTATAGTCTAATATGTATTCAGGGAAAATAGAAAGGTCATCACTGTAGACAGGTTCAATAACACTCCTTTTTCTCTGCAGGGGATCTCTTATGGGAAGGTTGGCTGCTAATGGCCCGGTCAGATATCAACGGATAGCGGAAACGAATGCCCAACGAATAGAACATTTGCGAAATGAAATTATCCGGTGATGAAAGTCGTCTCCATTGCTTCATGTACAAAACATAGAACAACGTACATCACCGGACAAGGAACGGACAAGAAACGTATAGAACGGATGGAAAATTTAGCTCTCTGTTTGACATTCGTTTGCGCAATCCGTTGATATGTGACCGGGCTATCATGGGAAGGTTGGCTGCTGTTGACACTTGGCTGCTAAGGCAGATTGGACTGAAACTATTGGGTAACTTGTAATCTCTAAATAGTTATTACAGGACCCACCTGGTTCTCGTAGACAATGGGTTAACAAATTAACAATCTTATGCCAAAGTGAAAATCATTGACCAAAAGTCCTTTGCAAGGTATTAAAGGCAGCACTGTAACAATAATGTTGTCATGGCGAGCTGTAAACCAATCATCCACTACACATTTCTATTTCATCTTGAGACCATTGTCAAACAATTGTAGAACATTTCCTTGCAGACCATTAACAAAGTTAATCTTACATATACATGTATGCTAAAGTGATCAACATTCCAATAACGTAAGTCCTTTACAGGGTATTAAAGGCTGCAGTTTGCAATTATGTCACCATAATGTGCTGTAAACCAACTTTTCCTTTGACAAAGTTCTATTTTAGCTTAAGATAATTGTCAAAATAGGTAGTAAAACATATTTCCTTTTATACCATTACAAATGCCAACAATCTTCAATACATTTATGCTAAAGTGAAAGACATTGGCCATAAGACTTTTGCAAGGTATTAGAGGCAGCAGTGTGCAATACTGTTAATCATGATGCCCTGTAAACCACACTGCCCACAACAAAGGGTCTCTCCAGCTTGTAAGATCACTGTTAAACAGTAGGATAACATTTCCCTTCATACCATCAAAACATGTCAGCAATCTTATATATCTTTGCCCTACAAAAGATTCTGCCAGGATCCAAATCTAGGCTCCTCACTGACTCTTAATTTTATATCACTGGCGATTTTTAGTAGTATTTTTCTTCAACCTTATATACATGTATACAACAAAATGATAGACTGTTTAAAAACGAAAGTCATTTGGAAGGTTAGGCAGCCGTATGTAAAATGTTAGTGGGCCTGTGCTAATAATTATTGAGCTGTGCAGTAGGACAACATATCCATTCATACCATTACTGTCGGCAATGTCATAGATACAACAACGTGATAACATTTTAAAACCAAAATTCCTTTGCCAGGCATAAGAAGCAGCAGTGTGCGATGATGACATCATGATATGCTGTAAACCACCCTGCGCCCACAGCGAAACACATTTTTCAGCTTGTGATTACTGTCAAACAGTAGGATACAGGGTAGGAAATATACGGGGGCTAAGGGCGATTTTGCCCCCTGATTTTCAAAATAGCCCCCTGAAATCAGTAGATAGCCCCTTAAATTACCATAGGGTATTTTGTGATATATTTTGCGATATCCATTAGATTGAAAAAGTAGTCCCCTAAAATAAAAAATTAATTCCTGCATTGGTAGGATAACATTTCACTTCGTACCATCACAAACATGTCAGCAATCTTACATACCATTTTGCCAAAGATTCTGCAATGATCGAAAGCTAGGCTCCTAACTCGCTCTCACTTTATTAGACTGGCAATTTTTAAGTAGTATTTTGCTTCAACCTTATAAATGACAAAGTGATAAACAGTTTAAAAACAAAAGGCCTTTGCAAGGTATTAGAGGCAGCAGTGTGCAATGATGTCATCATGATGCACTGTAAACCAACTCTTCCTATGACAAAGCTCTCTCTCAGTCGCTGTTAAACAGTAGTAGAACATTGCCTTTCATACGTATAATCAGTACTCTTAACAAAGTGATAAACATTTTAAAAACAAATTATTGACCAACAGTCCTCTGCATGTCTCTCTTGTAAGAGACAAAGGATGCCCTGAGCATCTTGTAAAAGATGGAATTGGCGCATTATAAAAACTCCTTTAAAGACAACAGTATGCTAACTTGTCATGATGCGGTGTAAACAGCCTTCCCCATGACAAAGGTCTCTTTCAGCTTGAGGTCGTTGTCAAACAACAGGAGATCTGCTCTCTTGCCCACTTCAATCTGACCTATGTCCGGAATCTTAGCAATCCTGTATTATAAAAGATACAAAAGGGGTGGAAATCATTAATTTGTTTAGATATTTGTTTCATGGACGTGGTGTGGCAAGATTGGTAGAGCGCGCGCTTTCCAATCGTGAGATCCCGAGTTCGAACTCAGTGTATGCCCATCGCGTTTGTCCTTCAGCAAGACAATTAATCCACTATTGCTGCTCTCTACCCAGGTGTATAAATGGGGACCCGGTAGGAGTGGAACGTGTATGCAATTGTACTTGTATACCGTTAAGTGCGCCATATGGCTGCCAGAATGCATTGCTCCCAAGGGAGCAGAGAGTGCACGTTATGTGCGGAATGATTGTGAGTGTGTCCGATGACCGGGGTAATAATACTGTAAAGCGCTTAGAGATGATTATCAATCATATTAGGCGCTATATAAATCGAAACATTATTATTTTTATTATTATCATTCACTCTTCCCATTCATCATCACAACCCTTTGCACAATCGATTTAATTTGACCTGGTTATCATCACTGTAACTTTCCCTATCATTTTCATGATTGTTTTCTTCATCATCATCATCAACAATTTTATCATCACCTTCATCACCCCCATCGTCGTCATCATCATCATCAATCATCACCACCATCCCTATCTCCGTCCGTTGATGATCATCTTTATCATCTTCATCATCATTATCATCAAGAACATCTTTATCATCATCATCATCTTTATCATCATCATCATCATCATCATCTTCATTATCAACTTTATCAACTTCATCCCCAACTTCATCACCATCATCATCATTACTACGATTATCATCATCAACTTCATTCTCCTCATCCTCATCTTTGTTAAATTTACCTAGCTGGGTTCTCTGCTACCATGGCAACAGCCTTGCCCAGGCCGACCTTGAAGATCTTGACCAGAGACTTGAATGCATCCAGACAGGAGCAACATGAGCCAGCCAGGGTTGTAGTGCCACTGACCACAAGGCATTTACCATCGGCTGAGACTTGCACTGTCAAGAAACAACAGAGTGGAGATATTCACAATTGTCATCTTTGTCTTCATCTCGATCATCATGTCTGATTTCATCATTACGTTACCATCATATGAAACCAACTCCCAGATGAATGTCGTTGTGCCCCAACTCTACAAAGATTTAAGGACCTACTGAAAAAATATGAATTTTGAGGCATTGCAAACAAATATTTAAGCTTTGCATCCCATTGCTTACATTCATGCCGACTGTACAAGATAGCCACACCTTGGCCCTGTTGCAGAAAGAGATACAATCAATTGTAAGTTACAATTGATTGTAAGTCTGACAATTTGCATGTTTCATCCACTCAGATTTGCGCATTTAGAACACATGATCCGACTTACAATTACCGGTAATTGTAACTTACAATCGATTGCATCTTATTCTGCAACAGGGAATTAGGAATTAGAACAAGGAATTATCTTCTTAGACTCTCTCTTACCTATCTCCTGTTTGTTAGTTCTCACATATCCACCCCTATATCTGTCTTTCAACAGTTCCTTTCGGAGCTACATCATGGTCACCTTGAACGTGCAAGTATAAATTCAATTTACTATCTCTGTTGCTGTGCCTGTATTGTTTGGAATAGTCTGCATAAAATACCTCCCACACAATTTCTGAAAATCAATTCGATGCTCAGTTGTGCCTGTCCCACAGTTACTACATAGTCTTGTGACTATACAGCCTTTGTATTGTCCCTTCGTTAGACAAAATACTGTTTAAATGCATGTATAAATTCAACCTACTATCTCTGTTACTGTAGGACATCTTCTTGTTCGGAATGGCTTCTGCCGTGCAGTCTGAAACGAAGGCTACCTGGCTGTAATGCCTCGCACTCAGGACGTTAGAGACAGTGAGAGGGTGGCTGCAATGCAATCAAAAGAAATACTAATCAAATCAAACTGATGCTATGGATTCTTCAAGTGAAGTGTCATCTACACATCCAGACTTATACTTATCATCTCATTACCATCAACATGTAGTAAGAAGGTGGCTGCAAATCAGAGAGAATGACAGTATTAATAAATTTACACTGATTAGCCCTGTCATGGTTCATTACTCATGTAAACAAAAAAAGGATGAAGTTCTTTGTGTGGCAGGGGTATACAGGGATGAAGCTCTTAAATGAAAGGAGATTCAAATTGGGTTGGAAATTAAATCAGTTATCATTACATCATTGCTCAATCATTTTTCTACAGAATAAAATTAAAAAAATTTCCTACAAGATGGGAATGTTAGCAAATCTATTCCGTATCTAAGTCATTAGGTTTCAGTAAGTTAGCCGTGATCTCCACCACCGTGGTGATCAACTCTGCAATTTTAATAGCTTCCCTCAACATTCCATGCCCTGTTAACTGCTCCCACGAGACCTAGTGGTATTATAGAGATAATCTTCTCCAGTTACACACAGTAAAGTGCATGGCCACTAGTCTAGGTTTCTAGACCTTTTCATTCTTATTCATTGTGTGGTGTGACTGATATTATAGTGACTCAATAAATCCTGCCAGTGTATAGTAGCGAAGTCATTATTATTATTATTATTGGGTATATATAGGTGGGGTCGAACTAGAACACCTGTGTCTCTTTCGTATTTTAACCATTTGGGTACCGGGCAGTTTTAAAAGTTGTATAGGTCGTTGTGTTCTTAAAATCGTGATGGATTTTCCCTGATTAAAAACCCCGCGGGTGCCGCTAGTTTGCAGTATATTTGCAGAAGAATAATTGGCTGCATTGTTTAAATACATTGCGAAAATCACACAAATAAAAAGAATCATGTACACTTCATCCACATAATGAATGATGGCAGAGTTATTTAATCTCAAAATCTTTAAATTCAACATTGTCATTGATTTATATTTAGGTATAAGTATGTACAACATTCATGATTACTACATAACTACATAATTCATACAACTTATAATTCTGTTTTTTTCTACAATAACCCCCCCCCCCCTCTCCTATACTAAATGCGGTTGATCCTCTCTCCTCTCTACTCCTTCCTACCATTTGACAATAGGGTAAAGCGAACAAACTTGATACTCTGTACACATCCGAACCCAAACTCGTCTGTAGTGTCTGCGTATCAAGACTAGCAGCAAGACGTCTTGATTGAGAAACCATCTGCTAGAAATTAGCGCCGAGGCCACTACCGATAAGAACTGTGTAAAAGGTGATAAAATTCTACTAGAGGCACGAATCTCTCAACCTCTCCTCAGGCCTGAGAAGAGGATATTTTCTAACTTGGGTGAAACATCATGGTATCATGGATTTTTTCTTCTTTCTGTAACCATGTTAAAAGACAATGCAATCTTATTGTTACATTAAAAACAAATTTTGGATTTTGGCTTGCAAAAGGAGAACAGTATCTTTAACTTACACATGACAAAGATCTCCGATGACTTCCACAGTGGGCGGGGCAAGTTGATGGTATCCTGGCAACAAGGGGAAGTGATCTGTCATCCCAAAGTTCACAAGGCTGGGATTTCTGGAACAAAAAGATGAAAAAGGGGGATTGAAGAAAATATTAAATTGTTACTAGTGATCCATTAACTTTGTACAATTCATCCATAATCACTTGGAGCGTTCACATTTCTCTTGTACCCTGTTGTTTGGCTTTAAAGGTAACAGGAACAAAAAAAAAGTTTTGATTTTTGAAATGTGTCTATTATCAAGGAGATAATTGTAACTGAAGCGAGTTCATGGGTACATTGCACGCATGCTCGAAAAGGAAACAGTGCAAAAATGAACCTATGCATGGACAAAGTTGATGGAAATTTCAGAATCTCAAAGAAAAAACAAGTTAATTATGTTACCTGTGGTGGAAGTTGCAGACATTAAAGAGATGTGTGATATGGAATTGCTGAGATGTATCGAGTCTTAGTGTTCCTAGATTGGAAATGTGTATTAAGCATTTAAAGGAAACAGTGCAAAAATAAACTGTGCGTGTACAAAGTTCATGGGAATTTCAGAATCTCAAAGAGAATGTTCAAGTTAATTCAGATATATGTGATCGTCCGTTCATTCGCGTCTCTTCAGATGAAAACTAAAGTTTCTAAATTAAATCCTTCCATCCTGTGATTGCTGCAATGGCTAACCTGGTCCTTGTGAATGAGATGGCCATTGCAGCAATCACACGATGGAAGGATTTAATTTAGAGACTTTAATCTTTATCTGAGTAGACACGAACGAACGATCACAGGTGTCTGAATTTGATTGTTCTCTTGTTCTGATCATACCTGTGATGAAAGTTGCAGACATTGAAGAGATGTGTGATATGGAATTGTTGTGATGTATCGAGTCTTAGCGCTCCTAGGATCTCATCCTCTTTGGCCACTCGGTCGTGTCCTAGGGCTGGAACTATACCTCTGAGAGAAAAGAATACAAAACAAGAACAGATGCATCATAAATAATTGAAAATGAAAAATTGAAATGTGACATACTTAATCATTTTAATTATTTGTTTGCTTGTAGTATAGTTAACCTGCCAAAAATGTATTTTTTATGAAATGTACGAGGTATACAATGTGACTTTACACCACAATATGACTGTTAAGTCACAGTGGTAGTCTCTCTGTCACTCTGTGATTAGCTGAAATAGTCAAATTTTGTTTGAAATATGAGATCAGGATTTTGATGTTTCCTGAATGAGGGTATCTTAATCTACCTTCTGTAAAAATTTGAGCATCAGAAATCATGTTTAAATATTATATTTCATAAAATAAAAATTATTAGATTGTAGCACTTGAATGGACGCTGATCTTTTAAATGGTCCGTTTTCTCCATTGTATTAAAACTGCTTCAGCCATGTTCCACATATTTGGCACTCATTTTGAAAGGGTTTGCTTCGTCTGAATATGATATAGTAATTATTTTAAAGGTTATGACTACTGCTTGAATAACATGTGAAAATCATTAATTTGCTTTAATTTGGCACTCAGAGGGTTACAGACAGGCTTGCAAACCTTTCTAGAAGGAGTTTCATCCGCTGGTAGCCATCTTGTGCTTCTACATGCGGGCTGATGGTCATTATCTTACAGCTTGGCATGGCGTCCAGGAGCCTCCGAAACTTATCCAGCGGCATTCGCTGCTCTCCAACTGGTAGCCCGCCAAAGTCATTCACAATGGGGCCCTTCAAAATAAGTATAAAATAGCTATTCACTGCTCACCAAAAGTCATACATAATAAGGCCCTACAAAATAAGTGTAAAATTATAAAATAGCTATATATACACTACTCTTCAATTGGTAGACCACTAAAGTCATTCACAATAGAACCCTCACAAATCAGTTTAAAATAGCTTTAGCTTTTCACTGCTATCTAACTGGAAGAGCACCAAATTAATTTACAATGGGACCCTGCAAAATAAGTATACTTGATGCAACGTTTTAGCTACCAGAAAATCCTCAAGATAGGCAACCTGAAAATCATGCTTTATTAGTTGTCAGGCCATGCAGGCCAGGGGCAGGTCACCAGAAAAATGATAAAGGGATCTTGTAACACTGTAATTTGTAAATTCGGAATTTCTCTTTTGATACAAAGATTATAGTTTTCTCCCTGGGAGACTTTCAACTGTGTACACAGTAAGTGCATCGAGTTAGTGAATATCAGTTGCATTTTTGCTCATTACTCAGTTAAATGTGATATTCATTTACCATGGGATTTTCACAAATCGCTTGGTGGATTTACCAGATCACGGATTATATCTACCCATTTGATCAACCCTTTGGCAGTTTTTGCACATAGCAACAAAGTTACTAGATCTCTTGCAGGGCAAGGCCAAACATACCTCAGCATGTATCCCCTCACATGTTGCCCCTCTGTCCGTCTTGCCGACAATCTCCTCAAGAATGCCAAGCGTCTCAAACACTCTACCAGCTTCTAGGTCCTCTGGGAAGACAGTTGATGCGAGGAAAGACGTGACCCCATACCTTGGCAGTCTCACTTGGGTGTATTCTGTAGGTTCAAATAAAAATGTACAATGTAAATGAAAATTGTGTGAGAGGATTGGATGTCAAGCGTAATGAACTGCAGCTGCTATCATTGATATTTATATTCTTAAATGAAATGTAAATACATAACAATGATTCTGTATGTTTTTAATTTATTCATGGTTTTTATTGTCAACACAAATAGCAGCAAACAAGCTGAATTGCAAATGATTTCCATTGAAATACATCTTATTGTTTTGTTGTAATACATGCATGTATTTTAAAAATTATTGCAGGACTCATTACGATGCTAGCATCTTTATACTTTCAACATTCCCATCATTTTTTAGCTCTTAATTGAGAATACAGTCAAAACTGTCTTTGTGGCCACTTGTCTATAGCAGGCTTTAGCAGCCAACATGCCTATAGTAATAGAGAATTCTAGCACTTAAACAAAAACAGTTTTATGAAACCTGTCCACAGAGGTCCTCTGTCTACAGAGGCCACTTTTATTGTATCCTTTAGGCGGTCACTATGCACCGGTTTGACAATATAGATTTTCAAAGTCTTTACTCCAACTTGGACAGTTTCAACGAATAACAAAGTTTAATGAATTTATTGTACCCCAGTCCTATGCCCAAGCCACACTATCTTTTTTCCTTACATGACCATTTGGGCGCAAGTAAACTCATAGCGTTTCAAATTGTACTTGCCCAAATAGCTTGCTTACTTAATGATATCTACATGTATACAGGAATTACATTATTCTCTTGTAGTTGACCAGTAATTATGGTGCACAATAGGGCATCCAAACTAGGCCAATTTTGACATTTTACTTGCCCAACATCAATTTTAACTTGACCTGGGCAATAGGGCAAGTGCTAGTGTCCTGCTATGACCCAAACACTTTTTTCATTTTTTTTGTTACCTGGGTGTTGCCAAAAGTCCAGAAGGTCATCTGCTCCGCCTGCAGAAGAAAACAATCAAAATACACAAGAAAAACATAACTTGAGCAAGTAATTTATTTAAGAAATAGAACAATTATAATTAATGATAAATAACAATAACAATGATTATAATAATAACGATTATGATAATAGTAATAATAATGATTATGATAATAATAATAATAATAATAAGCTAATAATAATTAACACGATTTATAGAGCGCCTAAATGATCAATCCCCATAGCTGGGCAATTCCACCATAACGGAATTACATTCAGAGACCTATTTTGCTCATTATTTTATTCTCTGCGCAATATTCTCATGACTTAAGTAAATGTTGATACTTAAATAAGTTGCATGGGCAGCCAGGCTACAAAATGATAGGGAAACGATTGTATATCTTCCATGTGTTGTTGCACACTAGACCAATATGTGTGACCGTAACGGAATTACTGGAGAATGGAGTTTTTTTTTTGCTACAAGTTTGCGTTAAGTTTCTCTGAAATATAAGACACTTTGAAACTGATTTTATGTATTTTTTCTATCTTGATAATGTCAACTTCACTTTGGAACAATTAGGTGCATAATCAACACAATGATAAGTTCACAAATTCACTTTTTTGAAAAAAGAGCACTGTAACGGAATTACACAAAATTGTAACGGAATTACATCTCTGACAGTTACAAGGTAAACTCAATTATTTTGCACTCAACTTTTCTAACATACTAATGCAAACATCAAGGCTATCTAGCACTTGAATATAAACCATAATTTGATACATCTGTAAAGCAATATTTAAACTTGTCATGTGTTAAATGAATGAAAATATGGCCAAAATACAATTAAGAGTGAAATTTGAAAAAACTATTGCTAAAATCCAGCTTTATTTTGGTTTATTTTCAGCTTCATATTAGTAGGCAAGGAATTAAGAAGGATTGCATCAATTAAATTAAAGAAAAATCCTAGAAACTATGTCCACTAAAGTGTGTAACGGAATTACACAACTTAAGCAGTGAAATCAACTTTTCCACAAATCGGTACATGAACAACAAAGAATTCACATTTTAGCTTCAATACTTTTCAAAAATCAATAATGTGACAATAATAACCATATTTGAAGAAAAAAATAGCAACATTTTATAATTTTTCCTTTACTTCAAGAAAAATGGTTAAATTGTGAAAAAACCCAAAGTAAAAAAAAAAAAAAAGTACCTACATTATGTGACATGCTAAAGAACTGCACATCATCAATATCAAGAAACATTTAAACAATTTAAAATCACAAACAGGTCAAATCATTCCACTTTCAATGCTATAAAGCCTCGTAAACTTCATAAATATTGAAAATCAAGCTGTGAATGGAAATGCATTGTGAATGGGCAATTCCACTGTTACAGAATGACAAATAAGTGATTTTTAGCTCTGTTTTCTTAATCATATTTAACATTCCTTTCACTTCCACAGTTTTTACAACTTTAATAACTGGCAGGGGTACTAGAGGTACAAATCTATAACACTCTAGCGTCAGGAGTCCAAAATACAATCATAACGGAAAGTGGTCTTTTATTCAACACTAATTTTGTAATGATTTTCTGCAAAAGCTACCTCAAAAAATTCTGCATTGGTAATAAAAACTTATCATGTAAGTTACAAACTTGAATTTGGTACATCTTTTTTCCAGAAATGATCTGTTTTAACCTCTGAAATTACCTTAAGACAAATTATGAATGTCACTGTAACGGAATTACGCCTGTGAAATCCACCCATGAATCCACCCATAAAAATGCAATTTCTTGGTTATATTTTTCTGCTTAAATAGTCTATAGTAAAGATTTTGTATGCATTGTTAAACAATAATTGTTAAACTCTTACATAAGGACCAGAACAAATCCTGAATATATGTGTGCGCGTAACGGAATTAAAAAAAAAAAAATCGAGATTTGTTGTATAAACTCTTGTTATATTCTGAAATTATTCTTTTGAAAATTCATCCTTAAAGTGATCTTAATTTACTCTCAAATTAATTTGGAATGCGTTTTCATTCATTCCATGAAATACATGATATCGGATATAAAAATGATCCAAATACAAAAAGTTGGCATATCAAATATAAATATCGAATTACAAAAAATGAAAGACACCTTTAGGAATTCCCATTTGAAAATGCAAATACTTTGTACATCTTCTTTGATCTGCATACAGAAGCACACTGAACACTCAATGAATTCTGACTGTATGATAATGAATAAAACATATCTTAGCCTGTATTATGTATATAGTTTTGAATATCTTGAAGCCTATTCTGTATTTAGGTTTGATTTTATATGCTTCAGTTTAATACAAATTTACATAATTAATGGTGAGTTATGAGCCCTTAACTGATCAATGATAATCAAATCTACATGTATACAAAATTATTAATATTAAATCTCCTTGAAAGTTGAAGGTATGATTTATATCTTATAATGCATCAATGTAAATTAATGTGAGAAAATAAATGTAGAACCGGTGTGATACTAATTACTGGATATTTTTTAATTTGTGTTACTGTTTTCGTTTTTCCCTTTCTAAAGTACAAACATGAATCTGCTGCATCTTCATAATTTCAGTCAAGTGGGTCTTGCTAGAAACTAATTTAATGATAGAAGTATCATAGAACATTATCATCTCTATTATGTTCATGGAGAGAGAAATTATCTATCGTGTATCAATTTAGTTAAATCACCATTGATGCAATATGAAGCATGTGAGGCAATGAGTCACATAAAGTAACATTGTACAGTACATGTATAATGACTTATTGTCTACGTACATGGCTACAGTTATGCTACATGCTATTTAAAGGGTATTTCTACATTCAGAACAAGAAAGAAAAAAAAATTTCAGCAATATCATTCAATACCTTACAAACCATGTGCGTGTAATTCCGTTACGTAACAGAATTACTAATACTGTTACGCCATTTTTGGAAAAAATAGTAACATTATTTCAGAAAATGATGTTGGAAGTTCTTAGGACTATGGTGAAGGAAGAGAATTCACAATGACATGACCAAAGAACAAGTAATCAGATATTGATAAAAACTTAAAACGTTTTATCGTAACGGAATTACGATCAAATGTGCATAGATTTTAAAAATTTCTCAAAAAAATATGCAATGAAGTTACTGCCCATGCTTTACAATTTGTGATTGTTACAATATCATATGGAAAATATGAGAAAATGAGCAGAAACAGTCATTGAATTAAAAGATTCACTTTATTTTCATAAAAATGAAGCTGATTTATGAAATAAGGTCATAAATTTCTGTTCAATTCAAGCAGAAATATTTGAAAAACCAATAGAGCTATATACAAACGGTTTTCAGTTTCCTAAAATTCAAGTTTTCCTTTATTGATAACAGTTTGATTTAGGGAAGATTGCTCAACTTTGAGATGTGGTGTTTTTGCCTTCTCTCATACGGAATTGCCCAGCTGTACAATATTATTGCCCCGGTCATCAGACACACTCACAATCAATTTAACAAAGTAATTTATCTGGTTTGCTTGTCAACTTGAAGAATACTGACCGAGTCCATGATGATGGATATCAACAAAACCAGGCGTTACAATCTCAGCATAGTGGTGGTCCACTGCACTCTTCACTAAATCAGTCTCTTGGTCCAACACAGCTACACAGACATGGAAAAACAAGTCAAATCAGAATGTAATTTGTTAAAAGTCCAACAGAGTCAGAGCCTCACAGTTAATTTGTGACATTACTTACTTGGAAATTCAAATTGGATTGAAAATTGAAACGTTAATTTGTTATTCATTGTTAACAGATCTGCTGGTTGCTAAATGCTTAGGATTAGTTAGCATGGACCTGGCCTGATGAACAAAAACAACATTGCAAATGCAATGGCCAATGGCAATATGCCAATGGCAATGCCAATGGCATGCAATGGCTATGTCCACCCTTGGGTCACTCTCATAGGCAGGCTGCAGTAAACAAATTTGTGAGACTGGCAAAAATCATAAAATCATTTCTAGCTAAAATCTCACCAATTAATCAAACTTAACATAACAAGGGGTTATAATTGAATATAATGTAAAACTTACATGAGCTTTCCAATGTCAGAAGCACTTTAAATTCCAGTTTTTAAATTATTTGATCTATGACTTGAAGCTCCAATCTGAGCCTGAGTTTTCTGACTGTGCAGCCCTCAACCACAGGTTTTAGAACAGTTGTTTACATGTTTAGGCTTGTCTGCCAGCCAGTATTATCAAAAGGCTGAAGGGATTCTACTTCGTATGGCCTAATGAATCGGAATCAGGTAGGACGCACATCTGTTGCGGCCGAAATAGCACCACATTTTTGTAGACAATAGGTTTTCTATTGATATGCAAATGAGCTCTCGCTCCCCCGTGTATATATACGCCGCGGTTTCGCGACAACGCCATTGTATATTTGTGTGTAGCCGAGTAGCACCGATTATTCTACACGCTCGTCTGGGTGAATCCTCGTCTTCAACTCAAGCCTTTTCTACTACTAGCTAACATATACGCCGGCTTGAAGTTACACTTTCACCGCATACCTACCAGCACACCCTAATGCGCCGTCAGGCGACCGGGTGGATAGGCCTGTATGCCCCGCGAGGGGACCAGGTTTACTATCAGCTGAAGCTCCCTATTTTGCCATCAGGCGGCCGGGGAGAGACGGCCAACCGCTACCTGTATGCCCCGTCAGGGGACCAGGTGAGAATCTGTACGTCAAAATCGGCCATCGAATACCAGCTGATGGTGCCTGGATCTACCCGTCGCTGATGCTGGATCTACCCGTCGCTGGGTGCTGGATTTACCCACCTCTGATGATAGGTCTACCCGCTGCTGGAACCGGAGTACGGGGCCTTAGCCGATCGAGACACCAGGAGCTTGGATGGAGATGGGGCCGACATGAGCATCTACCTTATTGTTATTAAGGCCAGCATGTACACAGCTCCCTTTGAGGTAGAGCCATGAAGCCGCTTTGGGCCACTTTCGATTGAGCCGGCTACTGTATTAGCCTAGGCTGTATATTGGTGAGAAGCCATGGAATGGCTACTAGATGAGGGTTATCTGAGATATATCCCGGCCTGAAATAAGGCGATGTTATATACATGTACATGCATGTGGACTCGAATGGGCTCTTTCATTCGGTGTGATTTTTATCCCACACACCATAGTTATCGACCAAAAGGAATAATGGTAATGTATTTGATGTTACATGATGTTACATGCCATGTTACAACCCCACTTGGTCGATGCGTGATCAGATGGTTCTATGAACCGGGGCCCATATCCACGGTATACTCGCGGCAAGTGGCCGCTGCAGTCGTGAGATAGAGACCGTTCGAGTCTATCCGGATTGGGAATGGTCGTGGATGATCATACTACATTATGGCCATTTGTGCCTGATTGGAATTGGTTATTCTAGAACCGATAATGAAACTACATAGTGCCTTATTTTATATACTGGCTATGCCCAACTTACACATGGTGGTGTAATGGATGAATTTTAGAACGGCCATGTACTTATTATTTACAGTTTGACGCATTTGCGCTGACCATTTTACGGCTAGTTCTGTCGACTTGTGTATACCGTGAGATGCAGGGCGCACCAATCATGGTGTCGACCTTTGAATGGGCACAGGATATCAGTTTTGCCTTATTTGCCGGGCGCCAGTGTTTTCGGTATCGGAAACTGAATTTTAGCCTACCAGCCAGCTTGGCTGTCGGGGTTTTAAAACGATATGACTATACTGGCATGTATACGTGCTGAAAGGTATCTGATTATACCCGAACCTGAATTTTAGCCCAGCCGCCATCTTGATTATCATGTTTTCGTTTAAACATTACTGTCATGGGAAATGCGGTATATGACCACCACAAGTTATTAGGTGATTTGGTATGCGGTTCAGTATTCATTTTATGCACCAAGATTTAATTTGGTGCTATCATCGTTACCGTCGTTCAGCTTAACGACGCTCCATCCTCTGATTAGTCATTTGTTGACATGTCGACCATTTCAAGGAGCCTTTATTTGGGCGGATCGTGGTATGTCCACGCGGATTATGACGGGTCATTTGTTTGGCTTGAAGACGGTTATTTTTGCTCGTCTAAATTGTAAGAGGAATTACAATACAAGGGCGTTTGGCTGTGAGCCAATGCCCCGCCCTGGGCGCGTGTCGGTATATTGCTCGCTTTTTGGCGCACGTAGCCATGGATACTTGCTATTGAGTGTTATCAATGGGGCGCCTCTTAGTGTGAATGCAAAAGCTCCCGGCCCGGTCTGTGCGGTCTTGTTGTTCGTGCAGTTGTATTGTGTGAAGGTGTACAGTTTTATCTCCGGTCATCCGTGCCTAGTTTCACGATATGAGTACAGGGGTCCTCCCCTTTTTTCGCATCATGTAAATTGTTCTCATGTCTTAGTGGAATTACGCACTATTCTTATGCCTTTTCGACTTTGCCAGAATTAGGCAAGCCATTGTCAAGGATAAACCGGACGTTTTTCATTACCAAACAATGCAAAGTAAAGCTGTCTAAGTGGTTCCGGATAGGATACCTCTCTGAAGACAGTCCCAGTACGGCTGAGAGCTCATGTTATAGTGGCAAGACATAATGGTGGACCCGTCTGACTTAACCTTATGATGAAGCGATGGCGTGCTAAGCACGACACATTCCACCCGCATTTGTCTTATAGTTGTCGCACTCCAGGGTAGTTCATCAGGCGAGAAGATTATCACCATACCACTCCTTTTGTTCGTGTTGCTTCGCCCTGTTATGTGTTCCAATTTGAAAGGATGTATATCCGAGTAGGTGGATATTTTAGTTTGAGAACACATCATTATTCGTTCTGCATGACTACAGTATCGTTCACTTCTATAGCGATACAAAGTGGACATGAGTGAACAATGTTCAAGGTGTGAACATACTTTGTTGCCCCTATATCATAGGTTGCGACAATTGACAGTCGGATCTGAACAATGCGTTCTGTTTAGGCACGGCAATGCCGACACGTATCTGTGTTGACGGTTGTGTGTTATCGTCCCGCTACAATGAATTGAGTGTTGCAGTATTTTATTCATACTGACGTTGACGGAGATTCGGCAGTCGTTCGTGCGAATCAATTTGCGGAACTAGGTTATTTGCCGTGATCTATTGATTGGCGTTTTTGACGCCAGGTGATCGATCTATTATATATAGTATATGGCATTATCGTGATTCAATGCCCTAGTCGTTACGCCTACGTAATTTGTTTGGGGCGTGTTCATATCGGAACTAGCGCCTTATGATCCATTCTTTAGAAGTACTGCACAATCATGTGTCAATTTGCGTTTCAGCATTGGTCAGTCGTACGTGCGGACAGAAGCTGGTTTGAATACTTTTCGAATTGTTTTTGCAAAGGAAGCGTATACATTCGATTTCCTTGGCATGGTTGACGCATTACACGTGACAGGTGTAGCTTTCGGATACGGTTTATCTCGGGGTTACTACAATATCTTACGTTAGTTTGTTTTGAGTGATCGCTGGGCTCGTTCCGGGTCGGATGGCACAGGTTATTGATTATACACTCTTGATTAAGACCGCTTTGGTATAACGGTCGTGTGTACCTTTGTATAAGGTACTTTAGAAGCAACACACTTGGAAAAACCTCGAGTGACTTTCGTTGTTGTTGTTTTTTTTTTCGAAATTGGTAATTCGGACCGCCGGTACGACTTTCATATTGGGCGCCGGTATGTTAGCATTATCTGCATTTTAATTTAAGCCCCATCGGTATGCATCAGCATAGGCCATCAGCACGATCAGTAGGTCGATGGCATAAGGTTAATTGCACAATGTTTGGATCCAATTGCAGCATGGTAGTACGGCGCCAATCTTGTCGCCTTGATAGTCAACGATGCGTTTGTTATCGTGCCGCCCTATTGTGTGGCGAACGCTTTGTGATATTGCGTTCATTTGTAATATGTAATATACTATACGTTTTGGGTCAGTGGCATTATTGTCTTATCCCGTTCATGACTGATTCCGTATGCTCGGGCTGTGGTCGTCGGAGGATATAGATGTATAAAGTGGATTAATCAATCCTTACGGACAGGCGGAGAAACCGCCTGAAAGAGCTTTTGCTGAAATTAGGGCCTTCCAAACGTTAAGTGGTGATTGTCACTGATGGTACGGATAAAATCATTATAATGCAGAATAACACTGCTTTCCTCACATAAATAATAGTATGGATTCCGTGTGCAGTGGCACTGCATGTTCCGTTGGGATCGTGAACATTCGGAATTGTTGAATCATACTGTCTTTTTTCCTTATTGGAATATAAAGGTTATTTGGTACACGTGTACGTACTTAGATCTCGTAGTTCTATATTTGAGTTTAGACTCTCCCTCACTCTCGACTCCAGTGATTGATAACAACCAGAGGAAGAGAAATACATTGGCTCAATTTAGATGATAAAGCTTTTTTTTGATTTGGAGGTCTAGCTCCTTATTCCGAGGATCGTATTATTCGATCCCGAGATTACTGTACAGGTATGCAGGATCACGCGGACGCACGGCACGCGTCGCGTTTGTCCGTTCGTGGAATATGTTTGCGCGGACATCATGACTGTATTAGTGCAAGCTATATTATTGATGTACGGTACCTGTATTCTTACGGGCACTGATTTAGAATGGATTTGATTTGGCCGTCCGCGTGACTCGTCTATCGGCACGACAGTTCTGGTTACTGTCATGCGTAGTATTAGCTCCCCAACTCTGGCTTTGAAGGTCCTACCTGATTCCGATTCATTAGGCCATACGAAGTAGAATCGGAAAATTAAACGAGATTTAAATGAAATTTAGATTGAAGTTTAATTATGATTCTACGAAGTATAGGCCTAATATGAGGAATCAGGTACCCGCCCTACTATCCGTCGGATTGACTGGGGTGTAAAACTTATCGAAGATTCTTTACACTTTGAGTGCCAGGGATTCGTATACTCTATCACGTCTATGGCGTAATAAGACCCGTACCCTTGTGGAGTTGGGCGAGCCTTTTCTTTGAAAAATGGCGTTGTCGCGAAACCGCGGCGTATATATACACGGGGGAGCGAGAGCTCATTTGCATATCAATAGAAAACCTATTGTCTACAAAAATGTGGTGCTATTTCGGCCGCAACAGATGTGCGTCCTACCTGATTCCTCATATTAGGCCTATACTTCGTAGAATCATAATTAAACTTCAATCTAAATTTCATTTAAATCTCGTTTAATTTTCCGATTATTTCAGAGATTAGTGTCTGAATGACCTAACTGACAATGGGTTCTGCAAAGTACTCTGACTTGTACTATTTGCAGGGGTGCAGCATTTCAATAGGTGTCTGGACAAGACAATAGTCAATACATGTGGCTTTTGTATCGCATTCCAAAGTATATAACAATGAATATCTAGGTCAATTTGTGACTCTAAGGAATTCTTTACAACCAGCTTTGAACAGATTAACACAATGATTCAATGAAGGCATGCTAGTATAATTGTT
Source organism: Echinarachnius parma (assembly GCA_037951105.1). Classification (NCBI taxonomy): domain Eukaryota; kingdom Metazoa; phylum Echinodermata; class Echinoidea; order Clypeasteroida; family Echinarachniidae; genus Echinarachnius; species Echinarachnius parma. The sequence goes on from JBAMJV010008466.1 coordinate 79,452, forward strand.
TGTTGAACAAAGGCCAAAGCAATTATGCAATTTACACAGACATACACAGCATCAAATTGATCAATAGTGTGAAAAACATCTAGTTTTAAGGCTAGGTAGACAGGGGAATTCCCCAGTGTTTACTTGGACAATGAAGGCAGCTGACTATCAGGCTTTTTTCAAGGCAATGGAGTAAGGGGTTAATGCAGCATGCTGTTAACCCCTTGTCTAGTAGGGGTGGGCTATGTCATATCCATATGTGCATGTTTTGCTGTACCATTTCTTTGACTTTGTTAACGTAAATAAATGCGATACAGATTACAGTACTCCAGTCTCCAATTACATGTTACTATTATACAGTGAATGAACTGTTGATTCATAATATATCTAGACTAGCTGGCACTGTCAGCGTTATATGGCTGTAATTATGCCAGCGGCAACACAATAATGACAGAATTGCGCTCAATTACGCATACACAAATAAGCTACTAAAAAAGAACTAACACAATATCCAATATATGGGGCAACACATTTCTAACAAACAGAAATTACGATCGTTTGAACTGTGTGTACATTGATTACATTCACAAGAAATACACCGTAAGAACGTACCTGTTATGAGTCCGTCTTCTATGATGATGTGTAGATTGCCTTCCTGAACCTCACCACCTGGCAAAGCCAGTTGTTTGCAAGAAATACAGGTGTAATTCTCCTCCATAATGACTGACACGATCAACTAGCGGACACTTCGTCAACACAACAAGTTTTGCCAATTATCAACAGCTCCCTCTTTGATCGCATAATATCCTCTGTTTTTCTATCGATATAAAAAATACATGACGTATTTTCTATACATCATGTTTATTCTGCAGCATTATCAATTACTTTGTAATAATAAAAAATACACCAAACCTTCATTTGATGTAAACCAAACATGTACATTGTACATTTATATTATAATTATAGTCCCCCTTAACCCCTTTTTATGTTCTGTTATCCTTTCTGCATTCATGCTGCTTTTAATTTCAGTTGATTTTTTTTTTAAATACATGCTACAACTTTGAACAATAGCCAATAAGGCGAGACCATAAATGACATCCTCATCGGCCAATTAGTGGTTTGCAGCAGCCTTAAAGGGATAGTTGAGGTTTGGTAAAGAGAGTACAGTTTTGGTAAAACTGAATTTTAGTTACCATTACAATACCAATAGGCTCTAGTTATAACTCCACAAACAACTAAGTAAATAGCCTGTTATCATTTTAAAAGAGCCGTTAAAACTACTCTCTAAAAACTCATTGGTTTCAACCATTTAAAATAAAATATCGTGCATGTGATGTTTTGTTAAAAATGATTAGATCCCAGGACGAAAAACCACTGAATTAAATTGGTAATTTCAATTGGTATTACCTGATTACAATTGTTTTATTTTAATTTTATTAGAAACCAGTTATAATGCAAGTTTTCCAGTTGGAAAATGAATTTCCAGTGTTACATTTTAAAATACATTAATTAGTTTTTCTTGGCATTGATTAAATTAAATTGGTTACAATTTGTAATCGGTACCAATTGAAAAAATTCAATTTGTACCAATTGACTTCAATAAATTGGTATCGTTGTTTCAATTGGTACCAATTGAATTCTGAATAGATGTGTGATTATACATTGACACCAATGTACAACATGTCTCATGTACGTCCGAATTGCCAACCACTTTCAATTGGGAATGTCAATTTGTTTCCAATTTGGAATTTTCAATTGGTAATTTCAATTGGTAATTGTTTAATTTTCCATAATAGGCTACTTTTCAATTGGTAATTGTTTAATTTTCCATATACTTTTCAATTGGTAATTTTCAATTGGTAATTTCAATTGGTAATTTCAATTGGTTTTTCGTCCTGGGATAGAGAGATAATCAACAACTATTTAAAAACGGCTGGTTTAAAATTATTTAATATTTGTGGGGCCCCACATTTCGTCGGTAATATCACGTACCGGCGAATGTTTGATTCTGCGCGCTAACGAGATTTCGAGAAAAACGCGTTTAAAGTTTCATAAAATAAACAGATTTAAACAATCAAATTGCAATAAAAGTTCGAAGGTGACGAGAGAGGAATATTCTCTTCAATATGACCCTGAAAATAACCTACCTTAGGCTCTCGATTCTGTGTAATATCACTGCATAGATCGTTCGTCGGTACGTAGAGGCAATCGCATTGAGCAGTTTGAATCCAGGACTCTACGTACCGACGAACGATCTATGCAGTGATATTACACAGAATCGAGAGCATAAGGTAGGTTATTTTCAGGGTCATATTGAAGAGAATATTCCTCTCTCGTCACCTTCGAACTTTTATTGCAATTTGATTGTTTAAAACTGTTTATTTTATGATAGAAGAAGTTGGGAAACTTTAAACGCGTTTTTCTCGAAATCTCGTTAGCGCGCAGAATCAAACATTCGCCGGTACGTGATGTCAGTTTACAAATGGTTATGTTTATGGATATTTCAGCGGTTTCTGAACCGATTTTGATCAAATACATTTTGTTCTGTCATTAAAATTGTATGCTCTTTCAACTTTGACACTCAGTTTGTCATTATCTCACAAACAAATTATTATGTGTAGCGCCCTCTATACCAAAACTCAACTATCCCTTTAAGAAAGTTAAATAGTGCCTTCATCTGTGTGACGCCATCAATCAGTTACAGGTGCTGATGTACTCGTCGCTTGAACGATTGAACACCAGAGTCCTTGATCTCTCCAACTGTGTCCTCTCGGTTGTTCTAAAGAGGGACTCAAGTGCTGTGTGGAAAAAGCTTCTGCCTGTTGAGTAGGGTCTAGAGGTGGGTATATTGTGAGGACATGTCTCGGCATTGCCCTGCTGGCTCGAGTTGATCTTCCTAAGTTCCTATATCATGTAGGGTTGAGGGAGCATGGTATTCATGTCTGGATGACTGAGGTTGGTCTGCATCTTGTAGAGTACTGCACATGTTGCAGCAGCCACACGTCTTCGGTGTTGCCAAGAGCCTCCCCAAGTTGGTAAGAAAGACCCATGGATTACAGAAATGCAAGATTTCTTTTTTCCTGCCAGGCAGCTTGGGGAGACTCACCAGGGGTGCTTTTATGTTTTTTGTTTGTTTTGTAAATTCACTATTCATTTTGTATCGTACATGTTTGAAATGCCGAATAAATAATAATAATAATAATAATAGACGGAATATTCATTTGTACACGTGCATCTTCTTCATTCACGCTAATGACTCGTAAAGCTTTCCTCTGGATAGAGTCTAGCTGCTGCAGCAGTCCAAGTATTGTTGAACATACCTTGAACATACCTTGAAGGTATTATCAAATTTCCTTCCAAGGTATGCACCAGATTGCATTATTTCGAGTGAAAATTTGCAAAAGGTCCCTACCGTGGGAGGGGGGACACCCTCCCCCTCTCGGGCGCTTCGCTCCCTCGCAGTTGTGCCCCCCAATCCGTTCACCCTCGCTACGCCACTGCAGCCCCGGGAGCCAGATTGCGTGTGTGTTGTGTTTAGCGTTTATATGGGGAAGCAGTTAAAGCATGCAATTCTACTAATTCAAGAAAACTGCACTTAAAGGGATCTAGTAACATTTTCTAAACCCAAATCTTATTTAGAACTCTAGTTCTCACATATTCATTGTATTTGTATTGCCAATATAATCATATGGAACAAGTTTCGATTTTGTTTAAATTTCCCTTTCGTTAAAAAGATATTCACGATAATTGAAGTGTTCCCTTTTTCATTATTCACTAGAAAGTTATAACTTTTTGCACATGTCAACTAAGTTACTAAATCCCTTACACCTAGTACTAGTAACAATATTTTACTTCGTGAAGATATTATTGCGATAATTTGTATTGTGAAATACCATGTTTTATGTAGCTTTCCTCATTATCTGCTATGATCATGATGATACAAACAAGAACTGAATGAAGAAATAAATACCAAAAGAACACTAAACTAAATGTTTCAAAGTAACTCCCACAGTGGTAACTCTAGCGTGTATATCCCTCACCAATGTCTGTGTGTCTATCTCTATTTCTTCCAATCTACATTTTCTATCACCTTGTTTTACTTTCATCTTTTTTTTCGGTTATAAATAGCATCCATGAAAATCATATTTTCTCAAAAAAATGTCCAATCAAATTTGTTTACCATGGACAAACAAATGGTTAAATGTGTACCCACGAAATATCATTGGACCTAACTAAAAGTAGGTTCTCTTTTGATAGTAGACCCATGAAAAGATTTGTTTTTCCCAAAGTCTAAATACCTGAGAGCCACCGAGCATAATATTTGGTATTCATGAAGTATTTGTTTTTGCTTATGGCCTTGAAACATGCAAGCTGTGTATGATAACATGGGCGTAGGAGCACATTATTCACATGGGAGCTGAGGTCTTTTGCCCGAATTATTATACTTCCCATTTTCACCTGACAATCAAAAAAAGAAAAAAAGAAGAAAAAAAGGTCTTCGCCTATTTGATGCCCGAAAATTATGTTTTTGTTGTTTAGTTGTACCCGAATATGGGACGGTTTTGCCCGAAAATGACGTTGTATTGCCCTTAAATTACATTAATTTGCCCAAATGTAACAATTTACATGAGTTCAACAAATATGACTTAATTATTTTGCCCGACTGTGAAATGGTTTTGCCCGAATATGACATGAAGTTGCCCGGATTTTACGAATATGACATGTTTTTTTCTGAATGTGAGGTGCTTTTTGCCCAAATATAGTCGTTTTCAAAACTGCAGGAAAGGGGGGGGGGGGGGGGGGGAGTTGCGATCCCCTTATCCCCCTGCCTTCTACGGCCTACGCATATGCACGGTAATGATTTTAGATACTACTAGGTGTGGCAGTGGTGCTGGTTGGCTGCTCTGTTGTACAATACCATGAACATGCGATCTTCCCTGCATTGGAGTGTTTGCCTCACTTAACCCAACCTGCTCGAAAGAAAATCAGAAAGAATACACACTTTCCAATTTACTTAGGATTATTTTCAAAGCTTCACTAACGTTATTCTCACTTTAGAGACCATCACATCAAGCTAGTACTGATTTTTTAAAAATTTAACCAAGGATCGAGGGAGAGATTTCTTCATTAGTAGAAAGACTGACGAGGTTGGACCTCTGCACGGAAATTGTCTCATTGCTTCTACAAGCTTGCAATAATGTGAGTGTGATACGTATGAGGAAATACATTACTTTAATCGCTATCGTGAAACAAATCTTTGTAGATTTTGAAAAATATTCTTCTCTCATAAAACTGAAAATAGTTAACTGCAGTTATTTGTGTATACCTGCGTTCATTAGTATTAAAGACAAAATAACAAAAAATACAATTCTACATCAGTTCAAATTAAGCCTAAAGGCCATGCATGCTAGAAAGTTCCACTCTAGCTGAAATGTAACGTGTGAGGAGTGAAATACAAAAACCAGAGCAAAACGATAGAGTGATAGCAGTTATGGCAGTTTGAACTATGTTGAGAATCGCGTTTGACTTTTACACTTACCACCGATCTATTTATGAATAATAATGACACCATTATCCTGTTTGGCAGATGTTTAACTAGGTAATGTTTTAATTTTAGATAAATGAAGACCATGTATAGCTATCAATCAATGGTCATGCGTGCCCTTTTCCTATTAACACAAATATTCCTCATTTTTTTTACAGAGCAATGGCGAGTATACGTTGCGGATGCTCAATCTGTGATCGAGAATCTCAACGCCCTGCGGGACAATACTGCCGACAGTGTAAGGAGTACATGTGTGATCCCTGCGCAGTTGCTCACGGGAAGCGTCAGAAGAACGCTAAACACGAGGTGGTCAGCAGGGATGACTTCGGAAAGCAATATGAACTTTTACAGACAAAAGCTACGACTAAAATTACTATGATCGAGGCACACGTAGGGCTAGCAAAGGAAAAGAAAGCAGTTATTGAGGATGAACATGATCAGAGGATAGCTGAGATCAACCAGTCATATGGAGAAGCAATCGAGCATCTCGCGAAGCAACGTGATGATATCATCGACCGATGCAAAAAAAAAAAGGCTACTTACATCGCACAACTTGATGAGATCATCGAAAACGACGTCGAAACTATTCGATGTGTATCTGGGATAGCTGGCGAGGAAACGAAGTCATTGCTGGAGAGGAGTTGCACCTCAACATATTGTTTTATGGATTTGGAGATGGCTTTGGAGAAAAGTAATCCTGATGACACACGTGATCCCAGACACATAGCTGACCGTGCACAGCAGGTGAAGTTCATCAAGAGCGATACTAGTCTGGGTGATTTGCGACTACCTGGATGGCAGCTTGAGAAGGTGACCACATTAGGCACAAAGCCAGGACTATACCCAAGTTATGGAGAGCCAACGGATGCAGTGCCTTTGCCTGATGGACGATTGGCGGTGGGTTATCGCGATGAGAACGGGATCGAGATATTCGGCGGACTCAGCGTTGAGGGGAGGTGGAGGCATGAATCAATGCTGGAGGATGTGAAGGTCAACTGTGTATCCGTCTTGTCTGACGGTCGCTTCATTGTAGGGAGGCATTCCGATATCGTCATCACACTGTACACACCTACAGGGGAGAAGCTCGATGTTGTGCCACCAGAAAGAAATAAAAGATATATGGGCGGCATGTGCGTAGACGGAGATGACAACATCTATATCGGTTCTTGGATTTCGCATTGCCCGAGAAATAAGATTGTTGTGTTCCGACCAGACGGTGGGGCGCCACTTCGAGAGATTCTGTGTAACGGCTATCAGCCTTGGGAAATCTTTCACATGAACCACAGCAAGAGGCTGGTAGTGCGTGACAGGTCACACTCAGTCAGGGTCATTGGTGACATGGATGAGGAAGGCACCAACCTTCATCACATCCAGGTAGATGGTACGCAGACATGCGCTGCTGTCATGAAGGATGATAGCATACTAAGTGCAAGCGTGAACCTCTGCTTGAACAATGCGCTGTTGAGTATTGAGCTCTACACAGAGGACCTGAAGAGGGTCAGAACAGTCCTCAGCGACTTCCCACTGACAGGGTTAGATTTTAGTAAATTGGTTGAAATGCCTACTGGGGAGATTGTTGTAGTGTCACATGAACCCATTGTTTTCCACAAAATCTAAACATTGCCATTCAGAACAGAAAAACGATGTTATCCTGTCCGAATAACACAGCGCTGTCCTCAATTCATTGTTGAATGTGAACAAAACTAGACTAACAATTTATCAGAAAGCACAACAAATAAGTTCGAAATGAATCATCTTTTGCCATCACATTGTATGGGTATAACTGTGCGTGTAAAATAACCTTTGGCGCTGTTCAATTTTCTCTACTGCTTGCAATGGAAACATATTCCTGTTGCATGATCATATATACAAAAACAGACTAGTGAATCTGTCATGATTATTTTGTGCAGTATATTTATAACAATATTCCAAAATTTGCATTTGCATTTCGATGTACAATTTTTATAGTTGCTTGCAAAAATACCAACTTTATCTTATAATCTGTTATATTTGTAATATGTTTTTATACTTGAACAGAAGCAATTATAATTTTGATTCAATTTAACATGAACTCCTTTTCTGTTTCTTATACACACGTTTAAAACATACTGGTGGCATTTTTGTAATCAATCAGCAAATTACGATTCATGAAAATGTCTATCACCTTACTTCTATTTCAATTGTTACAACTTGAACACACACCATTATTACATAAGTGTAATAATAATATGAATATATAATTAGTATGAATGAAATAAAGTGAACTTGTATAAGTATGTTTGTAAATATCCCACTCTTTCATTAATCAACATAGAAGTAGATCTGATAAAAACAAGAAATTGTAAATTTGTTTTATATTTAGAAAACGTATAATTCTCTGTTTTAAAGGGGTAGTACAGTTTTGGTAAGGCTGAGCTTTAGTAACCAAAACCTGAACACTAACATTACAAACTAATAATTATAACTCCACCATACTCGAAAGGTATACAAAATTACAAACGACTAAGTAAAAGGCCTGTTATCATTCAAAAAGAGCCATTAAAACACAAGAGGGCGCTCTCTAAAAGAGCATAAGGCTTTCAACCATTTTCCATACAAAATTATGCATGTGAAGTTTTGTTGAAATAATGATTAAATAGAGATATCAACAATAACTATTTAAAAACCTCTTAACAATTTTGTGAAAAAGAGTAAGCATTACAAAAAAAGAAAAGAAAGATGATTCTGTCATTACAATTGAATGCTCTTTCAAATTTGACACTCAGTTTTTCATTATCTCACAAAAAAATATTTTGTGCAGCGCCCTCAATACCAAAACTTAACTACCCCCGAACTTGTATTTTATAAAATATATTTTAGATGATTGCATGTAAACAATACAGTCAAAATGTTTATAGAAGGGAAACAATTTACGATAAAATAATGCATCTAGGAATATGATACAAGTACATGTACAGTCAAGCCTGCCTAAATGACCACCTGTCTATATCAACCAACCAGCCGATAGTGGCCACCAGAAGTGTTTGAACTGCAGAACAAAAACAAACAATGCTATAGCGCTTAAAAAAAAGGGAACTTGTTTGTTCGTGTCAACTGTCTATACTCAATATTTTACTTAATATTTCTGGTGGTCATATACACAGATTTGACCGACAATGTTATTGAACCTATTTATGTTCGCTTGCCTGATAGTCACTATAAACAGTTTTGCCTAACATTGTAACCTGTTTATGGAGGTAACCTGTCTACAGTGGCTAAGTCACTAACATGTTTGACTGTACATGTGCACTATATCTATACTTTGACTTGCTTGCAACAAGTATGACATTTATAATTTGAAATCATATTATGCCAGAAAGTTTTGTTTGTATCCATGAGTATCAATACTTGTCGGTTAACCTTCCAAATCGTTTTCATTGCTCTTTATTTGATAACAAACTTAAAATTCCTGTCATCTTTGCTGTACTGTAATCCCAAAGTTTTATCATGCAAACAAAATTAAGTAATGTGTAATTGTCTTTATCTATTAAGAAATATCATATTATCTTTGTAAATATACTGTAATCCTCAACTTCTTCTATGCAAACAAAAATGATGCCATAATTAGCTAGAACATGTATACTCGAGGTTTTTTGGCAATATGCGCTATGCAAATGTTTATTATTATTTGTATTATAACGACTTGTTTGGTACAGCCACCAAATTTGTACATTTGTCATAACTAGCTGGAACTATCCAGGGCACTACACTGCACTGGTCTGCCGGCTTGAGGTCACCAATATGGTAGCTTAGATTTTAATTTTTTTCGCGCCAACAGATTCACCGGGCGTTCCGATTTGTGAATCGCGCCGTCTATCAGCTTTGCGTAAACAATCTCGTGAAACGAGACGTAAGAGAAAAGGAGTTAAATAGAGTCCAGAAATTCCAATCAAAATGTCAGTGTCTAGACTGGGCAACTGAATACCATAATGAAGAAATAACAGTCTTTGTTTGGCCAAACCCCATAGGTCCTGATGGTAGTTGCCCGACAGGGCAACTCCCGGGGGGGGGGGGGGTACTCAGATTATAGTCGGACGGGGGTATGCGGCTGAGACCTCCGAACCCATACCAACATCCAAGGGTCCTTTTGCTGTAAATAGGTACCCATGTCTAAGGATTTTTTGTAAAAAAGGGACCCATGTCTAAGGATTTTTTGTGAAAAATGGACCCATGTCTAAGGATTTCGAACTTTAAATAATGCATTTTGTTAGCTGTAATATAATACAATGGCCAATCATTTTGCAGTTTCATGATAAAATTCTTTATTAGTAAACTGTACCATACTACAGGGGCGGCGCCAGGGTATTATTTAGGGAGGGCGAAAGTGTATACTTTGAGGGCGCGAAGCTCCCGAGCGAGGGAGCGAAGCGACCGAGCGGGGGGAGGGGGGTGTCCCCCTCCCACACCAGGGAGCTTTGGCAATTTTTACACTAGAATGGAGCTATCTGGTGTATATCGGAGGTGAAATTCTCAAATTTTCAAATGATAGAAAAACAGTGAATAGTCTTCAATTATGGTAAGGTAATTTGCATAAATATGATTATTGACAATTTTAGCAATTTCACATCAGAAAATGCCATTTGTTTCCATATTATTGTATGGGTATATTCGTTTTATTACTTATGATATGGCGTTATGAAGGGTAATATCACCCGAGGTTGTGAAATATTATGTATGCGAGCGAGCTGAGCGAGCTTGAACATTTTATCAATTTCACAGCGGAAAATGCCATTTGTAACAATATTATTGTATGGGTATATTCGTTTTATTACTTAGGATATGGCGTTATGAAGGGTAATATATAAACACCAGAGGTTGTGAAATATTATGTATGCGAGCGAGCAGAGCGAGCTTGACAATTTTAGCAATTTCACATCGGCAAATCCCAAAATCCCAGAGAAAATGAGGGAGAAAAGAGGGGAAAGGAATACATGAACAAAGGGACCCATGTCTAAGGGTTTTGTTTTAAAAATGGGACCCATGTCTAAGGATTTTTGTAATGAAAAGGGGATCCATGTCTAAGGATCTTTCTTGAAAAAGTCACTCTTTCCAGCGGCACATCCCCGTATACCCAATATACGTGAGTGCCCCGCCCCCCCCCCCCCCCCCCCCCCCGGGGGCAACTACGGAAGAAAAAAATGTCTAGCTCTGCTGTATCCACATGCCTTGTCTGTTAAAAAAAAAAAAAGAAGTTCAAATATAGATGAATAAATATAAAAGGAAATAAAGAACTGCATTATCTTTTTTTAATGGATTATAATCTTCCACTTATGATGAATTTTCTTTTATTGACTAGCATGTAAATGATTACAAACATTAATAATACATATCGGGTTTTGACTTTGCTTGCTAATGTGTATATGAATAAGTTAATTAGGCTAATAAAGTCTTCGTAAGTTTACCATGTTTTAAGCTTATTATCGCTGGTACATTATTTGTCCGTGTATTGGTGCATGAGTGTGTAACTGTGTGTGTTTGTGAGCGTGTGTTTATTGTGTGACGTGTAAGGGTGTGGTGTGTGTATCTAAACATTGCCATTCAGAACAGAAAAACGATGTTATCCTGTCCGAATAACACAGTGCTGTCCTCAATTCATTGTTGAATGTGAACAAAACTAGACTAACAATTTATCAGAAAGCACAACAAATAAGTTCGAAATGAATCATCTTTTGCCATCACATTGTATGGGTATAACTGTGCGTGTAAAATAACCTTTGGCGCTGTTCAATTTTCTCTACTGCTTGCAATGGAAACATATTCCTGTTGCATGATCATATATACAAAAACAGACTAGTGAATCTGTCATGATTATTTTGTGCAGTATATTTATAACAATATTCCAAAATTTGCATTTGCATTTCGATGTACAATTTTTATAGTTGCTTGCAAAAATACCAACTTTATCTTATAATCTGTTATATTTGTAATATGTTTTTATACTTGAACAGAAGCAATTATAATTTTGATTTAATTTAACATGAACTCCTTTTCTGTTTCTTATACACTCGTTTAAAACATACTGGTGGCATTTTTGTAATCAATCAGCAAATTACGATTCATGAAAATGTCTATCACCTTACTTCTATTTCAATTGTTACAACTTGAACACACACCATTATTACATAAGTGTAATAATAATATGAATATATAATTAGTATGAATGAAATAAAGTGAACTTGTATAAGTATGTTTGTAAATATCCCACTCTTTCATTAATCAACATAGAAGTAGATCTGATAAAAACAAGAAATTGTAAATTTGTTTTATATTTAGAAAACGTATAATTCTCTGTTTTAAAGGGGTAGTACAGTTTTGGTAAGGCTGAGCTTTAGTAACCAAAACCTGCACACTAACATTACAAACTAATAATTATAACTTCACCATACTCGAAAGGTATACAAAATTACAAACGACTAAGTAAAAGGCCTGTTATCATTCAAAAAGAGCCATTAAAACACAAGAGGGCGCTCTCTAAAAGAGCATAAGGCTTTCAACCATTTTCCATACAAAATTATGCATGTGAAGTTTTGTTGAAATAATGATTAAATAGAGATATCAACAATAACTATTTAAAAACCTCTTAACAATTTTGTGAAAAAGAGTAAGCATTACAAAAAAAGAAAAGAAAGATGATTCTGTCATTACAATTGAATGCTCTTTCAAATTTGACACTCAGTTTTTCATTATCTCACAAAAAAATATTTTGTGCAGCGCCCTCAATACCAAAACTTAACTACCCCCGAACTTGTATTTTATAAAATATATTTTAGATGATTGCATGTAAACAATACAGTCAAAATGTTTATAGAAGGGAAACAATTTACGATAAAATAATGCATCTAGGAATATGATACAAGTACATGTACAGTCAAGCCTGCCTAAATGACCACCTGTCTATATCAACCAACCAGCCGATAGTGGCCACCAGAAGTGTTTGAACTGCAGAACAAAAACAAACAATGCTATAGCGCTTAAAAAAAAAGGGAACTTGTTTGTTCGTGTCAACTGTCTATACTCAATATTTCTGGTGGTCATATACACAGATTTGACCGACAATGTTATTGAACCTATTTATGTTCGCTTACCTGATAGTCACTATAATCAGTTTTGACTAACATTGTAACCTGTTTATGGAGGTAACCTGTCTACAGTGGCTAAGTCACTAACATGTTTGACTGTACATGTGCACTATATCTATACTTTGACTTGCTTGCAACAAGTATGACATTTATAATTTGAAATCATATTATGCCAGAAAGTTTTGTTTGTATCCATGAGTATCAATACTTGTCGGTTAACCTTCCAAATCGTTTTCATTGCTCTTTATTTGATAACAAACTTAAAATTCCTGTCATCTTTGCTGTACTGTAATCCCAAAGTTTTATCATGCAAACAAAATTAAGTAATGTGTAATTGTCTTTATCTATTAAGAAATATCATATTATCTTTGTAAATATACTGTAATCCTCAACTTCTTCTATGCAAACAAAAATGATGCCATAATTAGCTAGAACATGTATACTCGAGGTTTTTTGGCAATATGCGCTATGCAAATGTTTATTATTATTTGTATTATAACGACTTGTTTGGTACAGCCACCAAATTTGTATATATACATTTGTCATAACTAGCTGGAACTATCCAGGGCACTACACTGCACTGGTCTGCCGGCTTGAGGTCACCAATATGGTAGCTTAGATTTTAATTTTTTTCGCGCCAACATATTCACCGGGCGTTCCGATTTGTGAATCGCGCCGTCTATCAGCTTTGCGTAAACAATCTCGTGAAACGAGACGTAAGAGAAAAGGAGTTAAATAGAGTCCAGAAATTCCAATCAAAATGTCAGTGTCTAGACTGGGCAACTGAATACCATAATGAAGAAATAACAGTCTTTGTTTGGCCAAACCCCATAGGTCCTGATGGTAGTTGCCCGACAGGGCAACTCCCGGGGGGGGGGGGGGGGGGGGGCCGGGGTACTCAGATTATAGTCGGACGGGGGTATGAGGCTGAGACCTCCGAACCCATACCAACATCCAAGGGTCCTTTTGCTGTAAATAGGTACCCATGTCTAAGGATTTTTTGTAAAAAAGGGACCCATGTCTAAGGATTTTTTGTGAAAAATGGACCCATGTCTAAGGATTTCGAACTTTAAATAATGCATTTTGTTAGCTGTAATATAATACAATGGCCAATCATTTTGCAGTTTCATGATAAAATTCTTTATTAGTAAACTGTACCATACTACAGGGGCGGCGCCAGGGTATTTTTTAGGGAGGGCGAAAGTGTATACTTTGAGGGCGCGAAGCTCCCGAGCGAGGGAGCGCAGCGACCGAGGAGGGGGGTGTCCCCCTCCCACACCAGGGAGCTTTGGCAATTTTTACACTAGAATGGAGCTATCTGGTGTATATCGGAGGTGAAATTCTCAAATTTTGTGAAATATTATGTATGCGAGCGAGCTGAGCGAGCTTGAAAATTTTAGCAATTTCACAGCGGAAAATGCCATTCGTTTCAATATTATTGTATGGGTATATTCGTTTTATTACTTAGGATATGGCGTTATGAAGGGTAATATATAAACACCAGAGGTTGTGAAATATTATGTATGCGAGCGAGCAGAGCGAGCTTGACAAGTTTAGCAATTTCACATCGGCAAATCCCAAAATCCCAGAGAAAATGAGGGAGAAAAGAGGGGAAAGGAATACATGAACAAAGGGACCCATGTCTAAGGGTTTTGTTTTAAAAATGGGACCCATGTCTAAGGATTTTGTAATGAAAAGGGGACCCATGTCTAAGGATCTTTCTTGAAAAAGTCACCCTTTCCAGCGGCACATCCCCGTATACCCAATATACGTGAGTGCCCCGCCCCCCACCCCCCCCCCCCCCCGGGGGCAACTACGGAAGAAAAACATGTCTAGCTCTGCTGTATCCACATGCCTTGTCTGTTAAAAAAAAAAAAAGAAGTTCAAATATAGATGAATAAATATAAAAGGAAATAAAGAACTGCATTATCTTTTTTTAATGGATTATAATCTTCCACTTTTGATGAATTTTCTTTTATTGACTAGCATGTAAATGATTACAAACATTAATAATACATATCGGGTTTTGACTTTGCTTGCTAATGTGTATATGAATAAGTTAATTAGGCTAATAAAGTCTTCGTAAGTTTAACATGTTTTAAGCTTATTATCGCTGGTACATTATTTGTCCGTGTATTGGTGCATGAGTGTGTAACTGTGTGTGTTTGTGAGCGTGTGTTTATTGTGTGACGTGTAAGGGTGTGGTGTGTGTATATGTGTGGTGCGCGTGTGTGTGTTCATACGCGTCCGCGTGCGTGTTTGTGTGCGCATGGGTTTTTGTTTGCTCGTGTGCATGTGTGCATGTGTTTGTTTATGTGTGTTATATGTGTGTGGTGTGTGTGTGTGCGTGTGCGTGTGCGTGTGCGTATATGTGTTTCTTTTGTTTGTGTGTGGTTGTGTGCGTTTGTTTGTTTATTGTGCGTGCGTGTATATGTGTGTCATCTATTTGTTTGTTTGTAGAAATCCATAATTCGTGCAAGAACCTTTAATTATTGGCCAGTTAGGTGATAAGAAAAAGTATAATAGTGATAAATTCGCCAAAAGAAAGTTTTTTTTAAAGTGGATACGTACGGCAAGGACAAAACAAGTTTGGTCAGAGAACAATGGAAGTCTAACAGCAGAACAGTGACATAAATAATGGATTTCAGGTGGATACACCTTTAGGAAGAACAATAGAATCGAAGAAAAGAACAGTTTCATGATTTGGGTGGGTGTATAATTGTCCTGAGTATGACGTTAAACTGCTTCAGGTCACCCTTGGGCAAGGTGTAGCACCTGTCAGCCCTCCTCACCAGGGTTACGGTTGGCTCGTCGGTCAGCAGGGCGAGTGTCGGAGCTAAAGGCGACTGGGACAATAATAAGAACCTTTCGGCAGAAGCTTCAGATGCCATGCGAGTCCAGGTATAATGTGGGCTAACGGATGGGGTCAATGCTGCAATTAGGATCAGCACTGCTGCGGTTGGAAGAGGACTGGGGACTTCACCTTTTGTATTTATCTCCAAGAACATCATGCGTCACACCAGGAATGAATATAACGGGAACGACGTGTACAGGATCACCAACCAGGTTGATGATGCTGCGTCCGGCAGGGGGAGTGACAGGAGAAGTAGGGCTTCCCAGGTCGTCATTCAGCGAAACCCCTACAAACGCATCGGAGTGTGGAATGTGAGAACTATGCTACAACGAGGAAAGTTAAAGAATGTGAAGAGAGAAATGGAAAGGTACCAACTGAACATACTAGGTCTGTGTGAAGTCCGATGGAAGGACCAGGATGATTTCATGAGCGATGATGTACGCGTAATTAGCAGCGGGGGTTCAGAAAGCAGTAGAGGAGTAGCACTCCTCCTCGACAAGGATACAGCAGACAGTGTTACAAAAGTAATCTACCACAGCGATAGACTATTATTGGTCCGGCTGAAAGGAAAACCAATTGATATTGTTATTATTGTGGTCTACATGCCCACATCAGACCACCCTGACGATGAAGTTGACAAAATCTACGATGAAATTGAAGATCTTATGAAATCTGAGAAAGGACAAACATACACAGCTGTTTTGGGCGATTGGAATGCGAGTCTTGGTGAAGGAAGAGATGGAGATGTAGTTGGCCCTCACGGACTTGGAAATAGGAATGACAGAGGAGACAAACTAGCAGAATTTTGTCAGAGAACAGGATTATTTGCCACAAACACCTGGTTCGAACACACCAAAAGACATAGATACACATGGAAACAACCAGGTGATGTACGTAGGTACCAGATTGACTTTATCCTAGTCAAAAAGAGATACCGGAATAGTGTGCTGGATGCCAGAACCTACCCAGGTGCAGATGCCAACACAGACCACAATCTTGTAGTTGCGAAGGTGCAAATTAAACTCAAGAAAATATGCATTGGTAAGCGAAAACCATGCTGGAATCGGGAAAAGACTAAAGGGCCAGAAGGCCAGCTGTTCCAAGAGGCAGTTGAACATATTCTTACAGAAGAGACAGATGAAGACAGGGCTGATACAGTAGAAGAAAAATGGGAAAGACTGAAGAACGCCATACAAACTAGTGCAATGCAAAATATTGGCAAGGAATCTAGAAGAAAAGGAAACAAACCATGGGTCACTCAGGAAATGCTAGACAAAATGGACGAAAGAAGGAAATGGAAAAATGTGGACACAGATTATGCCAAGAAGGAGTACAGGCGACTGAATAATGAACTGAGAAGAGTAACCGACTCGGCTAGAGATGAGTGGTGGAAACAAGAATGTAAGGAGCTGGAAGAGCTAGCACAGAGAGGCCGACATGATTTGGTATATGAACACGTGAGAAGATTGTGTCAACAGAAGAAAGGTGCTGTAAAACAGAAAGGGGTACTCAGCGAAACAGGCGAGCTTCTGACTGAACAGGATGACATCAAGAAACGATGGGTAGAGTACATCGAACAGCTCTATGCTAAGGAAGACAAGCCGGATATAATCTTGCTGGAAGAAGAGCTGGCACTTGATGTTGATGAAATTGGCCCTGCAGTCCTCAAAGCAGAGATAGAAATTGCGCTGAAAGAGCTGAAAACGGGCAAGGCTGAATGAACTGACAACATCCCATCAGAACTGATCAAAATACTTGGAGAAGGAGGGAAAGAAAAACTAACAGAACTCTGTATGAAAATGTACGATGAAGGAAAGTGGCCATCTGATTTTCAGAAAAGTATTCTGATTCCTATAGAGAAGAAAGCCAATACCAACAAATGTGAAGAACACAGGACCATAAGCCTAATATCACATGCATCAAAAATTATGCTAAAAGTATTACACCGTAGGCTAGAAGCAAAAGCAGAAAAATATTTAGGAGAGGATCAGTTTGGCTTTCGTAGAGGGAAAGGTACCAGAGAAGCCATTGCAATGATGAGGGTCCTCAGTGAAAGAAATATCGAACAAAATCAAGACATATACGTTTGTTTTGTTGATTTCGAGAAAGCTTTCGACCGTGTGATGTGGGAGAAGCTTATGGAGATACTCAAGAAAATTGGAGTAGACTGGAAGGACCGAAGGCTCATTGCTGAACTGTACATGAACCAAGAAGTTACAATCAGAGTCAATGGAGAGGAGTCAAGTCCAGGCACAATTGGACGAGGCGTGAGACAAGGATGCCCACTCTCACCTCTACTATTCAACATCTATGTAGAAGAAATGGTCAATAAGGCACTTGAAACAGTAGAAGACTGCATTACAGTGGGTGGCTGCTCTCTTCAAGCTGTGCGGTATGCAGATGACCAGGCAATGATAACAAGCACTGCAGAAGGACTACAAGAAATGGTAAGACAACTCAATAACACCAGCGAACAATATGGAATGAAGATTAACATCAAGAAAACCAAGGTGATGAAGATTGGAAAACTGCCATCCAACCTGAGAATCAGTATTAATGGACAAATATTAGAACAGGTTACAGAGTTCAAGTATCTGGGAAGCGTGCTGTGCGAAAGTGGAAGATGCTCGAAAGAGATCAGAACTAGAATTGGAATGGCAAAGAATGCTTTCATGAAGAGGAAGGAACTTTTCACACGGAGCATAAATCTCAATCTGAAAAAGAGATTAGTGAAGTCCCTGGTATGGAGCATCCTTCTCTATGCATCTGAAGCATGGACCATCATGAAATCAGACATCAACAGATTGGAAGCCTTTGAGATGTGGTGCTGGAGACGCATTCTGAAAATCAAATGGACAGATAGAATCAACAACGAAAGAGTGTTGGAGACAGTCGGAGAAGAGCGGAAACTAATTGGAATCATCCAGAACAGAAAGAGGAAATGGGTGGCACACAGCATCAGACATAACAATTTGCTCAGACTGGTACTGGAAGGAAGAATACCAGGAAAGAGATCAAGAGGAAGGAAACGCATCATGATGTTGGATTCTGTTACGAATGGCCCATATGGAGACTTTAAAAGAAGAGCCATGAGAAGAGAGGTGTGATGGTGATAAGGACCTGCTCCTGAGCAGAATCACCAGAAGAAGAAGATAATTGCACTGATATAGCTGAAACTAGTCTGAAACGCTCGAAAGAATAACATTTAAGGCTACTTAAAAAACATTTTTGTTTATGCAGGCCTATTCATAGTTTTGTTTGTAACATGCACGCCCGTAGCCAGGGGGGGGGGGGGGGGGGGGGGGGTGCGTTGGGTGCGTATGCATCCCCCCTAATTTAGAAAGGTCCACTTTGTGCTGGTCTCGGTCCACTATTTAACGGTCTTGGGTCCCCTTTTTACCGGTCTTAAGACCGATGTTCTCGGCCACGGCCTGGAAATTTGTTGGCGACGGAGACCCCCCCCCCCCCCCCCCCCCTTCCCCCTCCCCCGCTTGCGCGACTCTCGACTAGTGGTCTAGGTAGCGTTTTTGTAAATTACGCACCCCCTTTGAAACATCCTGGCTACGGGCCTGACATGTATGTTTTTTTAATTTCATTAATATGATCTCTTAAGGCTGTGGTCACACGATGCTTGCGATCACCTGCAACAGCCTGCAACAAGACAATATAAGTTATGAAGGGCAGATCATGTCCAAATAACCAAACGTCACAATGGAATGCGAGCAAAAAAGACACATTCGATTCGGTCATATAACCTTTGCACTTATTATCTAAGCCTGTGCGGTCAAGCTGTGAGGGATTTATTTTGTATAGCTGCAGTACGGAGCTGCAGTGAAAATGTTTTGTACAACAGGGTTATGCTTTAGTTCGCCTTTCATATGCACAATCGACCCATTGCAGCTCATCGCAACCTATCGCAAGCACCGTGTGACCACAGCCTAAAGGGCCGGTCTCATTTACGGTAGTGGACGTTGTGATCCGTAGGGTAATTTAATGTGGGTCAGACGTGTTGTAAGTACGTTAAACTAGGTTAAACTACGTTGAACTACGTGGAACTACGTTGAACTACGTTAAGGTACGGTGGTTGGCCACAGAAGGGTACGGATAATTACGTTTAAGTACAATAAACAACGCTAGACTACGCTAATATGGGTACAGCTTGCTCATGGACAGGTACGGAGTGGTACGTCTGACTACGCTTGAGTACGGTAGACTGCGGTAGCCACTACGCTGGACTTCGCTAAAGAACGTCAAACTACGGTAAATAGCAACTCCGCACGGAGTATAAGAGCCAGCCAGTGGTGTGGTACGGCCATTGTGCGCTTGTTTTTCAAACATAGCAGTTCTGTGAAATGTATTTATTTTTTTTTGCTGAAAAATGCCTGGACCAAGAGTGCTGATGCTAGTTTAGTTCACGGTAAAGTACGTTATTACGGTCTGAACCAAATATCGATCTGATTCAAAATGATGTATTTGTTAAAATAAGGTCAACATACCTTTATTTCTCATGAAATGTATCCAATCACCCTCATTGCTCAGAAACGAAGGTTTAATTGGGTGCTATCACGCTGTTCAATCTAATACATACATTTAGAAGAAATTATGGTAAGGTAAATATAGTAATGGATCCAATACACTAATCTGAAACGTTCACTCGTACCACACCCTTAAAAATTCGAAAACAATATTTATCGTTGTTTTTAAAAGATTTTTAAAAACTATTTATCTTAATTCCTTATGTAAGTAATCATAATTAATTTGCCAAACCCTTACCTGCAAATCATACGTTTGTAATACTTTAATAAAATAATCATACATTTTCCTTGAATTCACATCCAAAAGCTTGTCCTTTTTACCTAAAATATCAAAATATACATTATAATTCATAACGTTGACCTGACCGAATTGTATCAACCCTGAATCCGCTTTCCATACACCTGGAATGGCATAATAAATAGCACTAATCGTTACCAAATTATTACTATTCATACCTAGGTTCATAAAATACTTAACAGACTTAACATGACCTTTCTTAATCACATGCTTCAATTGAACAACCCCTCTTTCAAATAAATAGCTATACAAATAGTTCTTCCTTTTATACATTTTTAAAAAAATGCTTGAATAGATTAATTGTATAAATCAAGCGCTTGCTTAATTGTTGTATTAAATATTATATGACCGTTGTTGTTTCTGTGGGGGGGGGGGGGGGCGGGGTAGGCTCTACTCCATTTGCCTTTTTATTCTTTTTGTTTTGTTTTGAAATGTTCAACGTAGATAGCGTAATGTAAAATGATTTAATTGTGTTATGTATTTTTATTGTAAGGACCCCTACGAAAACCAACCTGTGGCTGATAGGGTGTTCCGCCCATGAGTTTGGAAATAAATAAAAAAAATAAAAATAAAAAAAATCCGATTATATAATAATTGGATTCGTATAACCATTCATATATCTTAAATTATGTGTCTCTTGCCAAGCTTGCTACATTTCCGAATAGTAAGGTGGGATATCCGAACCGGCTTGCAATAAACAGTCACGTATCACGTATCACGTTCACGTTTTTTCGTGAAACAGGTCACCCAAGTCTACGAAGTGTTGGGTTATGTGACCCAACAGTTTGTTGATATACTAAACCCCTCAAAAAAAGTTCGGAAACTCAAGTTTGATCGATCATATCTCTCGTATTTTTTAATAAGAATACTCGAAATCGGTGTCACAATAAAGCCTCATTATATACCTTTCAAACGGTGCATTATGTGTAGTCATTATGAAATTGGGACGATTGCAGTAGCCCAGAGAATAGGGGGAGGCAGGAAGTGAAATCTCGCAAAATGGCCCCAATGCATTCAATTTACGAGTGCAAGACTGTGTTGACCAGTTTTCTAAAGGTTAACATTCTATTGAATGCTGCCACCCTTTCCATTCATCAAACTTGTTGAATTTGATACCATTTTAATGGAAATTATCTCTTCATTACGATGGCATATTAATCGTAAGGATTATGCAAATGGAGTGTGTGCAGCGAACCGGAATATGGAGATGGGTCGAGTGTTAAATCAGACAAAAAGATATGGAGTTGACAAAAAATGAGAGCGTTGCATTTTTTTCGAGCTTTTGGGAGGATTTTTTAGCATTTCAAATAAAATATTCATGATCAAATATGATATCAACGGAAAGCCCAACAACTCTTTTGTATGAAAATGTGAAATTTATAATGATTTTTGTAAAGGGCGGCTGCAGGGAGATTAATGGGAGGGAGCCTCAAAAGTGACTCTGTTGTATGTCAGTGAAATAGTTACTTTTAACTATAATCTCTAATTTTATTTTTGCCATACAGTTAATTGTCATAACCATCATCAACAACATCATTATCATTAATTATCATCATCGACATCGTTACTGGCATCGTCACCATCACGATCAACATTGTCAACATCTTCATCTTCATCATTATCAAGTATCAACATGCATCATCATCGTGCATCATCAACATCACCATCATTATCACCATCAACATCATCATCATCATCATTATCATCACCACCGTCATCGTAACGATCATCCTCACGATCATCGACATCATCATCGTCACGATCATCAACGTCATCGTCACAATCATCCACGTCATCATTATCACAATCATCACGTCATCATCCATCGTCCTCCCCACCATCAATGATTCATCACTCATCAGTCATAGTGATCACTGAAAAAATTAAAACAAATCCTATTACCAGTATTCACAAAAAGAAATCAAAGGTTGTGAATGATTATCTTCATTTATCATAGATTGAACTCTAACTTGAGCTACAGAGTTGTGCCAGTGTTCGACTATAATTATCATCTCTAGTCAGAACTTCAACAAAATAGAACACACCTTTTTACATATAAATTTACGTGTGAGGAAAACGTATCCTAGCTGGTCAAGAAGTTTGGCCATAAACTAGGTTTTTTCCTATGACATCTATAAAAATGTTCTTGTGTCTGAACATGTTATTCCCCACGCGTTGTTGTATGCATGCGACAGTAATAATCCACCATCGCATTTACACAAATTTATCAAGAAGTGATATGTTTGGAACTGGGTCTTTGAAAGAAAACAAGTTTCATTTGATACATCTTCTAAATTTTCCATTTGATTTGTAATGTTGTTACTCATCTAATGTGGGTTTACAAGGCTTAGTTTACATGAGACTTTACGTAAATAGTATCGGTGACAAGCCTGACAAACCTAATTCTGATCATTGGGTGTGAATGAAATATTGATTTGTTGTAGCTTTGTATCCCCTTCCAGTGGAATATTCAAAGATGAATATTTCTTGTCACTTACTTAAACTACAGAACTACAAACGGAACAATGTGTTAAACATGCATTTATTTAAAAATTAGAAATAAAACTCTGATGTTTCCTGCACAGAAAAATTGATTTTGGTATAGAAATTATACACTGCAAAGAAAATATTATTAAATTCATTTAAAGGGATCTAGTAACTTTGTTGACATGTGCAAAAAGTGATGAATAGTTGATGCAATGTATATTGTTGTATATGTCCACAGGGTATTGTGTGAAAATTTCAAGTCAAATGGACGTTGCATGGCCGAGTAATGAGCAAAAATGCAAAGTGACATTCACTAACTCACTGCACTCACTTTGTACACGGTTTCAAAACTCCAACGGAGTTTTTATTATCTGAACACTTCAATCGTACATATCTTTGTAACGAAAGGGAAATTTGAAAAACCACAACCTGTCCCTTTAAGTACAATTTGTTTAAACCTAAACCTCTTTGGTACACAATAAATAGGTGGCTAAGAAACAGATTGGCATCTCTTGTTGACGCATCTTTTCTGGTGTGTATTATGAGTCGCTCAATTCATTATGGAATTTCAATCTACAAGTATGAACAATTTACAACTTCAACTAACCTTAAATTAGTGACTGACGAGCTTTCGTTAATTTAATGTTAGTTGAAGCTGTAAATTGTTCATATGAATCTCCGTAAGCGATGAAAGTTTTTTGTATCAATCTACAAGTAGTCTGTTTCTGTAATTCCTGGGTATCTATTCTTGATAATATTAAACGTGCACCTGTAAAGTGTCAGATATTGCCCAAAATTGCATACGAGACTTCAATCCTATACCAAAATCATTGCAATAACTGGAGGCTGTGGAGGGCAATGGTCGGGTGCATCAGGTGCCTGTGGTGGAAGGATATTGGTAAACGTGGGTACTGTAGCAGTGGAAGATTACTGGCACGAGTTCGATGTTGTGGATGATGCAGGTTGGCAACATCAGGTGACTGTGGAGGGTGCAGGTTGGCTGCATCAGGTGACCATGTTGAATGATTGTCAAGATTATCTTCTTTTGCAGTTTAACCACATATTTGTATAACAATGTACATGCACAACTTATAATTAGAATAGATAAATAATAAATATCATAAAGATATTTCAAATTAAAATACAATAAAATCATGTTTCATGTACTGAAAACCAATTTGAGAAGAGGCATGGCTGCAAGAAAATATTGGATCATTTTTTGTTTTTGTTTTTACTGTGGACGTCAATCAAGATTTCTGTGACCCCAAGACTATTTCAACATAATAATGAGAATTAGGAACAAAATGTATCTGCTTGGGCAGCTAGTGATTTCCATAAACTGGAGGCTGTGATGGGCAATGGTTAGGTGCATCAGGTGGATGGTTACTTGCAAGTTGGAGTTGCGCTGGAAGATTGCTGGCAAGAGTTGGATGTCGTGGTGGATGATGCAGGAGGTTGGCAGCATCAGGTGCTTGGTGGGTGCAGGCAGGCACATGGCGGTTTGGGGACAGCTTTGGTGGTTCGTTATGGAGTGGGCACACGAGACTTGCGACGACCTGCAACAGCCTGCAACAAGACAATAGAACTTATGAAGGGCCGATCATGTTCGAAATAACTAGACGTTACATCAGAATGCAAATATCGCAATAAATTCGGTATTATTCCCATTATAACCATAAATAGATTGTATGTATTACATTTAGGCTAAAGTAAACCTAACATGTTATTTACCGTGCTTAATAAGCATCATAAGCCTGGTTTTGGGTTGTCGATCGAACAATAGCACGACTGGTCACGAGGAACGCATGCGCCGTGTGTTCTCTTGCGACGGCAGGATCCCGTCGCAAGTCTTGTCGCAAGGTTTTTGAACATCAAAAAGTCGGTTCAAAATCCGTTGCGATCAAAACAATAGAAGAGAGAGAGAAAGAGCAAGGTGATTGCGGTGATTGCGGTTATTGCGGTGGCTTCATCTCACCCTATTGACCTATTGAAATTGCATCCATGGCAAATATTCATGGTTTGGTAGACAATACTTAATCCTGAATACATCAGGCAAGTCTCGTCGCATGCGGTGACCTATTGAAATCGTATCCATGGCAACAATGCATGGTTTGGTAGACAATGATTTATCCTGAATACTCCAGGCAAGCCTCTAGATATTTCGGCTTTTCATCAAAAGTTATTTATTCTCATTACATACCCTTACCAATAATGAAAGGGAGGTGTTCAACCGACAGATTTGTATTATCATTATTGGGATTGGCATCCACATGACAACGATCGAATGGGAGGGGGGGGGGGGGGGGGGGGTGGGCGGTCTCGGCTCTTGCGCTCTTGGGGCCCACGATTCTCTTTCATGTCCCACAGTTATTATTGTTGTTGTTTTTCTACCTTGTTTACCGCGGTAATTTATATTTGGCCTATTGGAGGTCTTTGTATGAGCTAATTAAGAGCCAAAAGCTTGCACCACGTCCTATGTTTATATTTTGCAACATTTGTCTTTGCTATGGCTCCATACTCAGGCTAATTACCCACGCCGATGAAATCGGCAGGGGGTTATGTAAAGGGTTCCGTATGTTTGTTTGTTTGTCTGTTTTTTTTTTTTGTATGTTTGTTTGTTTGTTTGTGTACAAGATAACTAGAGAACGGGTGAACGGATTTGCACCAAATTTTCAGGGAATGTTTGGATAGTGACATGGAAGAATCGATTAGATTTTGGTGATGATTGGTTGACCCCTGCAAATTCTGTGGAACCTTGAAGTTTGAGTATGTATTTAATGCACGTGTGTGCCTAAATAATATCTGCACGTTATAGGCGCGGTACGTATACGGTAACCTCGCTCGCGCTGAATCCAATCGAGCAGCAACTAACAAGTTTAGTCCAGGTGTGCATCGCGATCGCGCGCACGGTACCATATGTTATGGTACGGTACTTTCGATTCCGGGTTAATTAATACGGAACGGAATTGAATTGCAACACGCTGATCTGAACTTTGAAGCGCCAAGAAATTGGTAAGTTTCCGAAAAATACATTTATTTATTTAATAATTATTATTGACCCGACACTAATGTGAAGATGAACAGATGTTCATTTTTACATATTGAATACATCTAGACTGGGTTGAGGCCGACGAAGGGGTAGAACAGGGCTAATGGGAGGCGTGGGTATGCTGACTTTGTCGGCCTTCTAGTTTCATATAAGCTTGGTGCACCAATAGGGTACCCACCGCTAGCATGCTCCTCAGGGAGTAGAGGATGTGTACAATGCGGGTCTGACGCTTAGAGGCTATTATAGGCGCTATTTAATACGAACTACTATTATGATTAATTATTATTAAATAATATTATTATTATTATTTATTTATTTATTTTATTTATTCAGTCTTCTTTAAAAACACAGGGTAGCCCCATTCAGAGCCACAAAGGCCTGCTTTACAAGAGGGCCCTGTATCAGATAGAAATTACAATGTTTACATTAAAAACACAGCATAAAGATATAAATACATACAAATCATACATCATAAATACAATTTAAAAAAACAATAAAAGACTTGGCAATTAAAACAAAGTTACATCGGGGGTATGACAAAATAAAAATTTCAAATTGCGATAGTTATTGCGATATCATTATAATAGACTGGTGTTGCCGAAGGCGGTTTTTAAATATGCTTAATGTGGCAGATATTTGGACATACATAGGTAATGCGTTATAAAGTTTACTTGCAACATACGAGAAGGAGCGTTTTCTGTATTCAGTTCTAGGTTTTGGCAAGTATAATTGGCTAGAAATGGTATAACGAGTACAATATGCTACATAATTAACAATATTACATGCTTTCTATCCTTTACCAACACGTTTTGTTTTTCGCGTTGTAAACAGTTTTTTTTAGTTCCTTTGACACTTTTCTTGTTCCCGGTGCAGATGTAATATTATGTGAAGCACGTTTTTATCAGGAAGAGTTCCAAATTGTATGTAAAAAGACACTTTCCTTTGGTTGTTGAATGAATCCCATCCGGCGAATAATAGTCCGAAGAAAGAAAGCCTTCAGCACAATAAAAAATGAAACAATTATCAAAGTTCTGTGAAAAACTCACTTACTGTTCATTGTAATACACGGACTCTGAGTGAAGTGTTTGATTATCATCCCAACGAGGAAGAATCAAAGAAAAAATAATATCTGCTATTCTGTACATTTCAGACAGCGTATTGAAGAGTTCGCGAAAATGAAGCTGGTCTCTTTCCCAAATTCCAAATTATTTGTTCCTAGTAATGTCCAACACAGACACAGTCAGTTACTAGTTAGTATTGTCCACCATCTCTCATTCTCTGTTCATCATTTAACATTTATAAACAAGTCAAGGGTGTGTACCGTAGCGCCAGGAACAAAAATTCACATTGACTTCAGTTCAGGTTCAAATTCTGAATAACATGATTTGTCCTCCAAATCACGTACAGTAGAATCCTTAAAGGCAAAGATAACAATCTCTTCGGAAGATGGAACAGATGACAGATGGCCAGGCCAGGTTCCAAGGAATCCCTGTTTAGAAAGAAAAAAAACACAAAAAACGGTATACTAAATATTAAAAATAAACTCACGATTTTATCTGTTCCAACAAGAATCGAGGAATACAAATTAGGTTTAGATCTACAACTTACCCTCATCTAGATGCTGAACAGGCGTTGATGAGTAGTAATTGCAAGTAGAACTACAAATACAATGCATTCCGCCTCCACTCCCGGCTCCTACACGAATTTGAGCATATGCGACTGAGCAAGTAATAAACAATACTGGCGACCGGTCGGGCTAAGTAAGAACTCGCGGCTTAACCACGGTAACCATGGTTATTTCCCGCGGTTTCGAGTCAAGGTTTTCACAACTTCCGGTAAAACATCGTTAGTTAGTGAGATTTCAGCCGATTTCAGTTGCCTTTTATTCAACGAAATCACACTAGCCCCCTCCATTTTCACCTTATACGATCAACCAGATAATCAACGACTCATATCTTGCAAAATCTAGCTAAAACATTTTTTAATCCAGTCAGGAACTAGCAAAGAAGAAGACTATGTCCAAAAGCTCGATCGTAAGGACGAAAAAATTCCCTTTTTATTGATGACAAAAAACATGTCAAAAATTAAACGAAATATAGCAAGATTGGTATCAAACGAAAGGTTATAATGTCAAGATTCTCTTACCGAGTCATATCGCCATCTTGAGTATACAGCTAGCCAACTAGAGAGGGCCACAAACGTTGCTATCAAATCGCGTGGTTAATCGCATCCACCGAGCGAGTGAAATCCGGCCGTAAGAGCGAAAACCTGATCTGAATAGAATTTGCGCACAGCCTCATTACAAGCACGCTATGCGGTCCTACTGTATAACACCAACGCACCAGTGCACCCCAAAACTAAGCAACCATCTGATCATCCGCGAAACAAAGCATGATCATGCTCGCTGAGAGATATTTCTATGAATATCGTTCGCAGTTTGCTGACGCATCAGTATCATATTTGGATCTCTCGAACTGAACATTTCTGACATAAATACAAAGAAAAAGGCATGAGATAAACAAGGTGCTGGAGCCGCCTGGTCATCAACAATGGCACTTCCGCAGCAGCAACCGAGGGTTCCACCCTTAGATACGGACCAGGTGACGGTGGTTGAGTACACTCCGCCATCGGGCGACAGGCCAAAAAGTTTGTCGCTCGCTAAAGTGCTTTGCTTTTCTGTTCTCGGTATCTTCGGTGCACACCACTTCTACCTGAACCGGCATGTGATGGGAGTCCTCTACATCTTCACTCTCGGATTGTTTTTAATTGGCTGGATCGTCGACTGGTTTCGGATCGAGTCGCTGGTGAGCGACTTTAATAAGAGGGATGCCGATGAGAGGGAAAGGGGCTACTGGCTCAAAGGGGAGAAGTACGGCAAACTCGACAAGCGATCGCTGACTGATGCCTACCTGCGGTGGTTCCCTCCAGCCGGTTTGTATGGTAAGTTTGATATAATTATAAATTTACATAATTAGGATCAGGATTTATTTTTGATTGTACAGAAAAGAAAAGAAAAATATTCTGCCACATTAATCGGGGTGGACATCATAATATTATTGTATTAAGTTTTTTGCAACATACTCATTTCTTATACAATAACCATCCGTTCGTCAATGAATGTCTTTACGTGCATTTTATTTTTCCTCCACACAGGTTTCCATCATGTCTACCTAGGCAGAACTCGATACGGCAAGTTCTATGCCTGCACATTGGGTCTGAACATGTTTAGCTGGTTGATGGACCTCTACCGGATGCCGTCGTTTGTGGACCATGCCAACCAAGAGATCGAGAAGTTGCGGCGAGGTGAGACCGTGGAGGAATCGCCGTACGACAAAACTGACGCGTACTGCCTGGCTATTCCTCTGGGCTTAGTAGGACAGCATCACGTCTACCTGGGCAACTACCGGCGAGCCATCCTCTACTTCTGCACCATGGGTTTGCTCGGTGTGGGCTGGCTGGTTGACTTATACAATATGGATCTCGTTGTCTCCGATGCGACAGAGAACCATGAACCCAATGGTGAGAATTCGGTTACTATACTGGAAATGGGTTGTGAACCGGGCCAGTAAATAGGTGGTATCGTTTCATCTGTGCAACATGCATGGCAAAAGAGCGTCAAACTTTTAACACGGGTACATTGTTATATTTGGTATCAAAGTGAAGGCAATTTAGGTTTTTATTATTTAAAATCAGAAAAAGATATCTAAATCTATCATTGTCGAGTTAATTTTAACATTAGCCCAAAGTAGCCAATATTGCACAGTGGTAGAAGAGAGGAGCATGAGAGGGGGGGGGATATATTTTGGAGCATACGGCCCGTTATAGCGGAGCAGTACGCGCGCCATTGATAGATCATCAACAACTATTTAAAAAACGCTTTTTCAAATTTTAGAAAAAGTGCAAGCATTTTTTTTTATTTTTTGAAAAAATCATCTAATTATTTGGGGCCCAAATAATTATAAGATCAGATATATTTATTGATATTTCAGCCGTTTCTGGGTCGATTTTGACCAAATAAAGTTTATTCTGCCATTAAAATTGCATGTTCTCTCAAATTCGACACTCAGTTTTTCATAACTTCACAAAAAAATTGTGATGTGCAGCGCCCTATCTACCAAAACTAAACTACTCCTTTAATCGTTTAACCGGCGCATTATAAACTTATTAATCTCTTGTGATAAATTTGAATAAGATTACTTTAATGTAAGTGATGCAAGCACGGTTGGCGCAATTTAAATCGCTTTGATTTAAAAAAAAAATCACTGATTTAAATCGCTTTCATAGACTTGTGTGTTGTAGAAAATATTTGTTGTCTTTGTTTTGTATGTTAGAAATGTTTCAAAATATATGAATTGTAATATATTTGCCCTCCAGTTATGCTAAGTTAAAATACTACAAAATCATTAAAGCAGGGCCCAATAATTGACACTTGCTATTGCCCACTTGCCCAGGGCTAGTAATATTTAATATTGGGCAAGTAAAAGTACATAAATGGTCTAATTTGGTTAAAGTGATCAAATACGAGTGCAAAACTGTAATTCCTAATGTTTAAATCTCATCTAGAAGTAACAGGGCAAGTACACTTTCTGTTTGGGCAAGTATGATCAAATAATACATGATTTTACTTTCACGAGTAGGGCAGTAGAGAAAAATGGTTAGTGTGGAGGCTGAAAAAAAAAATCATAAAAATCGCTCTTAGGTTTTAAAAAATCATAAAATTTGCTCTTAGGTTTTAAAAAACCATTAGAATCATTAAAAAAATCATTAAAAATCATTACAAAATCATTAAAAAAACATAGAAATCATAAACAAGTAAAATAAAATCACTCTTAGGTTTAAAGAAATCATAAATATCGCTCTCAGATTAAAAAAAATTATAAAAATCATACAAAGTCATAAAAATCATTACAAGATCATAAAAATCATACAAATTTAAATAATAGAAATGGATTTGTGTTTGGTACTTGTTTGAATTCATGATTTCCCCAACGCTTGGCTTAGAGCTAATTGAATTGAACTTGTTATGGTTTCAATAACCCGAGCATTTTCGTAAAGAAATCATAAAAAATCACAAAACCCTGGTACAAAATACAATGTACAATACAATACAAAGTAATACAAAAAGTACCCCAAATCAATGATTAACATTTTATGTTCCATCTCTGTCCTTTCTTTTTGTAGTTGTAATGCACTGTATAGTCTACGGGGAAAATAAAACAAGATTGAATCACAAACATATTCAATCCATTTTGAAGAAAAATATAAGAAATCTGATTTAAATAAAACAAATCGCGATTTAAATCAGATAAATCGATTTAAAAAAATAATAATAATAAATAAATAAATCACGATTTTTTCCGAACCCTGGATGTAAGAACATGTGAATATGTATATAGTTTGCGCCAACATTCTGCCTCTATAATCAAAAGCCTTATTTTGTGATGTGTTACTATATTATCCTGTAATGAGCTGAAATGCTTACTGAAGCTTTAATTCATTTTTTTTTAAATTATGAAACAGGTATGTATGCTGAAAATTGAATAATTGATGTAATTAGTTCTGTTTGAGCGTGCTATTTAATTTGGGTTACGAAACTGAGCTGTTAGCTATTGAATACCATATTTTTAAAATCAGTATTGTAATTGTAAATAATATAATGATTTTAATTTGTATAAAAAAATTTCATTATTTCACCCTAATATTTGAATACTAAACCGAAATATTGCACTAAATGAAGCAAGTTATTAACGGGAATATGTAATTTTTGAACTTTCATGAATATAAATAAATTCTGAGTTAATTATGTTTTGCTCACGTATTCAATAATTTTTTCCAAAGAAAATGTTCCTTAAATAGACCAATCAATACATCAATCGTATAACCGGCACATAACCTATACTTATAATTGCTTGTGATACATTTGAATTGTATTACTTTCATGTAAGTTATGCAAGAAACATGTTAATATGTATATACACTGGGCTCAAAAAGAAACTTATAATTTTTCACAAGATCATATCGTAAAATACTGTCCATCAAAATTAACCAAAATGACACACAGGATTACTTAAATACTCTGCTCTAAACACATGTGAGTAACTAAGCAGTTGCCCACTTGACACAACCGCAAAAAGCACTGACATGGAACAACTTCCGGGACCACATGTCACAATATAAGGGACAATCCGCCTGTTAATGCACACGCTCAGCGTAGCAGCTCTACAGGAAGAGAGGAACGATCTCCCCAAGCCTGTATCAGAGTCTGATGGACAGCATGCGTATCAGATGCACTGAATGATTCCAAGCACATGGTGGACACACCCACTATTGATTTTTGTGTTTGGGTAACTGACATTACCTTCATTTCAACTTGTCTTGACTTCCTCACCTGCCTTAAACTCTGCTGCCGAAATTTCCAGGCTGTGTGACATGTGATACAGGTAACGGTTCCATGCCAGTGCCTTTTTCAGTTCTGTCAGTAAGGTAACCTCATGGATATTGACATGTCAATGGAGTAGGGTATTTAAGTAATCCCGTGTGTCATTTTGGTTAACCGATTTTCATAAATCACAATTGATTCTGTAATTAAAATTGTGTGCTCTTTCAAATGTTACACTTTTTACATTATTTTTTTCATAAATGCACGAAAACAATATTTCTTCAAGCACCCTCTATCAAAATGAAACCACTCCTTTAAGTAATCATTCCCTCTTTAAACAACATGTTTGCTGTGTTTGTCGTATTTTGCTCTTAAAAGTAAAAAAAAATGTGTAGCATTTCAAAATATTTGTTAGAATTGTGGAATAATTAGTTCCAATCTGATATACGTATGGATATGGTTGTTGTTTGTGAACCGATATTGATAAAATAAAATAATCATTTCCTCTTTGAACAAAATATTTGCTGTGTGAGTCGTATTTTGCTCGTAAAAATAAAAAAACCAAAACGATCAAAGTCAGAAGTGAATCAAATACAACTTCTAAGAAAAGACACATCGGATCTGCTATAATTGTACATATACACGTATACAACCCGGCAGTTCTACACCACTTTAATTAAGTTTCTCGCACTTTATCATACCCACTAACCAACAATATTGATTAATTGCGTGTTTAAGCAAAGGTTTGTAATCCCCGAACAAAAAATGCTCTAATTTGACACATTTATACATGTGGGAGGGATTAACCCACATGCCTACTTTTCTGCGCATGTAAAGGTTGTCTGTGTTAATGCGTGCGCGCACGTGTGTGTGTGTGTGTGTGTGTGTGTGTGTGTGTGTGTGTGTGTGTGTGTGTGTGTGTGTGTTACTGAAATCTATGTTTGGTAGAAATGATGTGATAGAACAGTTCTGTTAGTTTGGTAACTAAAACTTGTAAGTAATTATCAAAATAACTGGTTATAATCCAATTATGCTCAAATGATAGAAAAACCGAGTGATGGATAAGTAACTGTTACAGGGCTGTTTTCATAAAAAAAAAAACAGCCGTTAACACAAAAAGGCGCCCTCCAGAAACCAGAAAGTTTCAATAATTAAAACAATTATTCAAAAGAGATAAATAAAAACGACTCCATATTTTAAATGTTGTCTGAAATTATTGAATATATATTTGGCTCAAAAATGTATTAAAATCGTTTGATCGAACGCAAAATCAAACGCAAATTTGCGTTTGATCGCAATTGACCGTTGCATAAACATCTGGATCAAACGCAACTTTGCGTTTGATATCAAACGCAAGTTTAATTATGATATGGATCAGACGCAAAGTTCCGTTTGATATCAAAATCAAAGTTGCGTTTGATTTCAAACTCAAGTCTTTATGCAACGGAGTTGCGTTTAAACGCATAGTTGCGTTTGATTTTTGGTGACATATGATAGAAAAAAACATAGTGACGGATATGTTACAGGGCTGTTGATTTCTTAAAAAAAAAAAACAGCCGCATAAAAAGGCGCCCTCCAGAAAACACACGATTCCTTTTATTTTTACAATCATTCAAAAGAGGGATAATTAAAAACGGTTTATATTCACTTGGTCTAATACC
This sequence comes from Echinarachnius parma, assembly GCA_037951105.1. Classification (NCBI taxonomy): domain Eukaryota; kingdom Metazoa; phylum Echinodermata; class Echinoidea; order Clypeasteroida; family Echinarachniidae; genus Echinarachnius; species Echinarachnius parma. The sequence continues at coordinate 113,357 of JBAMJV010008466.1, forward strand.
ACTTGGTCTAATCATCAGTTCGTCTAACTCCACTTCGGCTAAACCCATTTGGTCTAATCATCACTAGGTCTAATGCCCATTCAGGCAATTGCCGTTTCGTCTAATCACCAAATGGGCCAATTGTCACTTCGTCTACTTTCCCCCCCCCCCCCCCCCCGTTTCGTCTATTATCACTTCGTATAATACCAGTTCGTCTAATTCTCAGTTAGGCTACTCTTCACTTGGTCTATATGTAATTCGTCTAATTACCGTTTGGTCTATAACCATTTGGTATAATATCCATTTAGTCTATTACCATTTGGTCTATTACCATTTGGTCTAATACCAATAGGTCTATTTTCCACTTGGTCTAAAAGCAGTTCGTCTAATGCCATTTCGTCTAAACACTATTTCGGCTAATGACCATTTAGTCTAATTCTCATTTGGTCTAACGATCGCCCACACTGACCTCTGTGATGGCCACTGCCTGCATACCGTATGAAAGATTCCATAGGGCTGTAATTATAGCTCTATGGATATTTAGCAACACCGGTTTCACTAGACGAAACCTGTGTATAAGAGAAAACTAATTGGCCGCTACAATCAGATGACCTTCATCGTTCGTACGCTCACCACCCAAGGGAAAAAAGACATGTGGCCGCTATAAACAAGTGAACTTTCATCAAACAGTGTATATTGACCACCTAAAAGAAAACAAGATAGTGGGCGTTAAAATCAGGTACCTTAAAAAAAAACAGGTTCCATAATATCGTATATCGTCAAACAGGGGCGTAGACAACGGGGGGATGAGGGGGATGCATCACAAGGTGGGGGGGGGGGGGGGGGGATGACATGTACAATTATCCCCCCCCAGCTTTTAGGGAAGGATATTTTTTTGTGTGTGTATCTGTATACGAGTGGGAAAGAAAACATTCATTGTATGAGCTAAGACTTGTAAATTCTAACGTTAAAAACGTAATTTATACATCCACTTTTAATTTTCGCTGCGCGCGAACATATTATCTCAGTTTGGTGTGTAATCTGCGTATGGTCTGGGGTGAGTTTTTCTTCTTCTATAAACCGGGTCACGTAGTTCCAGTGTAGGCTGGCATTGCTCTGGCTGCTGTTTTTTTTCTCTTCAAAAATAGTAATTTTTATAATCCTTTCAGAAGTTTTCATTTCATTGTTTAATTGAAGTGTCATTTTGCCATCAGAGTCCTAATTTTTTTTTCTTTTCGTATTTTGGGCTAAATAACCTAATTAATATTAATGTGGAATTGCAATCTCGTACAACTACAAGCAATCATTTATCTCGTATGTCAAAACAAAGCGGTATACCCCCCCCCCCCCCTCCCCGCAAGTAGCACACGCGGCATTTCAAGGCATCAATAGTCTTACAAATATCTACAACAGTCTGAATAGAAAAAGAAAAGAAAATACTTTGGCAAGTAGTTTATCACCTATCTTCCAATGGCAATATTAAGCTTGCCACTGTTTAAGCTTTAATGCTTTAATAAAGACAATTTTTCAAACAAGTTTCATAAGCAACATTTGGCACGCACAAAAAACGATGTCTGCTAGCAGGGTTCATTTGACTACAGAGAGCAAACATGATTCACAGGTTAATATTAAGATATTTCACACACATTTATAAATTATAGGGTATCATTATGCTTTCACAAAATATAATTGTATTACACTCGTTATTTAGTGGTAATTTTAACTTGTCTAGTTTCGGACGGGTGCATAGGGTCTAACATGGGTCAAGACACTTCTTGAACAGGGGCTGCGGAAAAACAAAGAAATACATAAACATAAAATAACACACTATATAACAATTGAAATGTGGTCAGCCCTCCTCTTTCAAAACCTTTCCGCGGCCGCTGTTGAACTGTTGAACTTAGTGGACACTATTACTGACACTGATTTACAATTATCATATCAAACTTTACACCAACGTAACATTAGACCTTTAGACCAAATGGTCATTAGACTAAATGGGCATTATACCATGTGGTCATTAGCCCAAGTGGGACATTAGCCCAAGTGGGAGTAGCCCAACTGTCAATTAGACCAAACGGGAAGTGAATGAAATGGTGATTACACCAAGTGCCCATCTGGATATAGCCGAAGTGGGTGTAGCCCAAATGGGTATTAGACGTAGTGGTATTAGACGAACTGGTAAATAGTCGAAGTGATATTAGACGAATCGAATATTAGACAATCTGGTGATTAGACGAAATGGCATTAGACTAAGTGGGTTTGGACCAAGTGGATATTGGACAATAAGGGTATAGCCCAAATGGTTATTAGACGAACCGGCCAATGGACCAAGTGGTTGTAGACGAAATGGGTTTAGACCATGTAGGATTAGACGAAGTGGATATTAGACGAAGCAGGTTTAGACCAAGTGGGGGATTACCTTAAAAACAACTCTGGATTTTAATATTGTCTGAAATTACTAAATAGATATTGGGCTAAAAAATGTATTACAATCGGAAATATATATGAGTAATTCAGTTGTCCCCAAACCAAATTTGATCAAAAAAAATTTTGCTCTTTCTGATTTTATACTTACATTTTCATTACCTTACCAGAACAAACAATTTCTGTAAGCGCCCTTCAAACCTAAACTGTACTATATCCCTCTGAGGTGATTATGAATAGTACATCAATAACATCGCCAATAGACGGGGATTTTTGCTGGTTATACAGCTAGAACAAAGACGTCCCCCAGTTGAACAATGTAATAGTCCAGGTGATTACAAGTGGATTGTGCAGACACATATAATCGAGGCAGAGAACAATGGCATGAATGGGAAACATGGAAGACATGATTCATTTAAGGTATTGCAACATCAGTCACGATCAATATTATATACATGCAACATGTCTAGAATCTAGAGAAATCGATTTGCTATTGTTTGTTTATTTCCGTAGCTGTGTAACGTTTATAGTGATTACAATATATTATTTCACGATAAGTTAATGTCCCGTAACATACTAACAATTAAATAATTGACTTATAAAAACGACCTGCATGATCAAAAAGACTTTTGTCAATGCCTTGATTGCTTGAAACCATTGATCTAGAGCCACATGTATTCATTATGACTGAATTAGGAAGGATTATCAAAGAGAACCATCACCCCACAATATTATTCTTATACATGAAAGGTAAAAGTTATAGCAGTACATTTGACCAACAAATTCAGAAAATATAGTGTCCAGAGAAATCATATAATTTAAAACTCATCACCATACGTATGTGGTCATTTGTCTGCAAAACGTATACGCGCCTTCAACTGTATGGTTATATTGTCTCTATATGTACGTGTGTATATAATTGGTGCACTCGCAAATGTTTGGCGCTTACGGAACCAAATGCCCTGTTGGTTCCGTAAGATATTGTGATTAATTGCATTTTTTTATAAATTACAAAACCCTTTGCAAATAGTTACGCATTATTTTTATATGAGACAATGGTACCAAAACATACATAAGCCTGTGTTGTACCTTGCGTGGTGGTCCCCTTTAAACAAATACGGCTGCCAGCCTGTACCAACATTTCAGGTGCAAAGTCTTTACCCAAGTTTGCTCTCCCACGATCTGTTATGCTATTATAATAACTGTTTAGATGATGAACTGCAACTAAATGTATTATGGAACTTTTTTGTTCCTAACCCCGTCTCCCGCCCTCAGTGATCGACCATATACAATCCATGTTATAGGGTTTCCTGGTCAAAGTCGTCAGAACAGCAGGTAAACTGACGGTATGATCATTCAATTTAGGACGAAATTGACCGACGATCTGCGTCATCATTTGATTAACCAGAACGATCATTCAATAAATTACTGTTAGAGGACACAATCGCAATTTCCTGTCAAACCGAAATGAAAAAGGAAAATCCTTTTGAACAGTGGCGTAATGAGCAAATTTTGTTTTTTTGGGGGCAACACCAAATCAGCATCAGAGTCGGATATAGTCCAGTTTGGACTGTGGCGAATTTATTTTGTATCCCTGTCCACTCTTGCCCGCTAGATGGCTACAAACCCCACTAATCTGTCTTAGGAGACTTGACTGCCACCCCACAGTCCAGTCTTTCTCCCAGGAGTTGAAGACTTTGCTTTGAAATTCCAAAGTAAAGCAATGCATGCATCACGAATGTGGCGAACGACGATGGAATCTCCTTGGCTCTGATCGGTCAGATCCCCTTTCGCTGTCGAGATAATTTGCATCAACGTCGGTCTAGACCTCTAGACCTCTAGTAGAGGTTAGTGGTCGGTCGTGAACGAATGCTTAGTTTCTATAGGCTCTAAAACTAGTTGTTTTTCATATTCTGGTAGTGTATGAACACAAATTTGATTCTTAAAAATGTGTTTGAGACTTTCAATCAACATTATTATTTGCACTACTAAATTTAGGACCTATTCGTTTAAAAAAAAAAAAAAGTTCTCGTGACTCAATACTAATCACGATTTGCAAAATAAAACTTATAGACAGATGTGTACATTTAATATCAATCAACACTTTTTCTAATATATTTACTCCAAGTCACACAACTCGATTGGGATATTGGTATTTTTAAAGTAGAAAATAGAAATTGAACGATTCAAAATATTATGATTAACTATTATATTTTGCAGTTCAAATAAGGCTGCACTAGAAAACAATGTGATTTATTTCGACAACGTGTACGCGTATGTATCAACATTATTATAGGAAAGTTTAATGAATGTAATATCTAAATGTTCACCCGGGTTATAGACGCAGTTATCAGTCGCAGGGTGACGGAATCAAAATTGAAAGACAGTCAGTAATTTTAAATGAAGATTGTGTCTGCAATATTGGTAAACTGAACAAACCACATGTGCATAAAGATATTTGTTTTAATTGTTCTTTTGTGTTAAGCCTTTCTTGATGAAAATATATTATACATCGGAATTTCAATTTTCTTTACCTTAAAATTGAATGGATAGTTTAAACACTTTAAATGAGCAATCGGTTATGAGATGCAGTGACTAAACACAGTTTGACAAACTTAAAACTGACAGAGATCAGTAAATGAAGAATGACCGCCTGCGATTCTGGCTTTGAACAGTAAACCATGTGCATATAGATATGAAATTTGTTTTATATAAACATTGTAGAGCTGTTTTTGCCCTCACTACCGCAAGGCAAATCAAAAAGACATGAAAAGACTTACTAACGACTGACTATATATACTTGCGACAAACAGACTATACACAGAGGACACTTTAAAGTTGGCACATTATGAAATATATAAAATCCTAGTGAATTGATAGGAAGTCAATGATGGGTGATTTATGTTTGGATTTGATAAGAGATTTGCTCATTGTTTGGTCTACTTGCAAAGCTAGAGCTGAATGTAAATGACTATAATTCTAAATCCAACGAATTCCAGAGATGTAGTACCGTAGAAACCCGCTGTGAAGCACCTATCGATCTCTTATGTTTAAAGAGCGCTCTAAAACACCGAACTGGAGACATTATTCAAGAATGCAAATTATGGTCATGAATAATTGAATATTCATGAGAATGATAATGAAGGTGAATCTCATGAAAACGCCGCCTAAAAATAGACAAACAATGTGTTGTTATTTGTACGTGACCACGGGCCTAGATCTGTCATTGATACCCATTCAACAGGGGGATGATCTATTAATTTACCCCCCCCCCCCCGATGAATAGGTATTACGTAAGTCTCTACGCCAATGGGTGATTTCAAGTATGGTGTTGGGGTTAGTGTTAGTGTTGAGGGTGAAAAACTGCCTCTAATCTGAGCTAAACACCAGCTTCCAGATTAAGCATCTAAGGTCACGAACTTTTTAATCGTGATGACCTTGAGTAGTAATCGATCAGTATCGCTAGTGTTTGTCAACACCAGAGACAAAATCACGCGAACACCCTTAAAATGGTAACGAAAACGCTTACATGGTTACGAATTAGAGAGCAAGCCGTAATGAATATTTACCACATACATGTATTGAATACTATAATTTAAAAAAAACATTCAAACCATTCACTTGGTCGATACGATTTTAGTGAATATTCCCTATTTTTAGTGAAATTTGTAACTAAACTCGCAAGAAATGTGCGTGACTCTCTTCTAAAAATTGAATGCCCGTCGCGCGCTGAGACATATGGCTAGCGTTAACGGTTTGCATAGCCGAAGATGTAGGCATAAATCCCGGTGACAGCACGGTAGCAAGTTCCGAGTAAATACCAATAGTATGTAACATGATATACTTTATTAAAATCGGTCACGTGATCACTAGGTGCTTCGTGGCCGAGTGGGTTAAGACCTGTCGCACGTGTATCACTTAACCAGATAAATCATAGAAGTGGGTTCGAGTCCCCGGTGTGGTTTTTTTTTTTTTATTTTTTTATTTTTTTAGCCATTATTCACAACAAATTTACTACAGTTTTTAACTCAATTATAAGTTCACTGTAATAAAATGTCAAAGATGTACAGACAATTCCCAGTGTTTAGTGACTTTTTTCGGGGGAGGGGGGGGGGGGGGGGTGGCGGGTGTATAATTAGACAAGAAATACATAAAATAATTAATGTTAACAACAATATAAACATAAGGAAGAACCTGGCTATTCAAATTTTGCTTTGTTGTATTATTATTCCAAATGGTCTAAAGAATTTATGTAGTGAAAACTAATGTTTGATTATAAAATAATGAAAATATGAATTGTATGACCTTATTTCTTTAAATTACTATAGATATTCAAATCAATACATTAATTAAAAAAATAAGATTTGCATTGCGTTTCATAATCTTCACTTAAGTAAAACTTCAAAAATTATCTAGGTTGACACCCTTTTTACATGCTCAGACAAACAAAAACACCACCATTTCAGTTCAGAATTGTGATTTTAATGCCCACCTAGCAACAGTAACACTAACACCAGCTCGATCTGTACTTGAAATGACTTTCATTTCGATCCCTATGGAAGTTGTTATCTCTATGGAGTTTTGCGTATACATGCTCAACACTAACACTATCGGGCAGATTAGCAGACGACGCTAAACACCAGCAACCACGTGCCACTGCCGGAAAAACGAGGTCAAACCTCTAACACCAACTCATTTCAAGTACGGTGTTAAGGCTGCAGTTAGTGTTTAATAAACACTAACACTAGCTCAACACCATCTCTGATAGTATATTGCCATATCAATAAACACCGCCAGTCGGAAACGGAAGTTTGTACAACGGTGAAATCAGAGGTCATCACGTTAACACCATCCTAACACTAAGTCATTTCAAGTATGGTGTTTAAGCCCGATTTAGTGTTTAATAAACACTAACACCAGATTTAAACACCATACTTGAAATCACCCACTGTATGTGATGGTGTTTGATATGGGGAGTGTACAGGGGATCCCACCCCCACGAAGCTCCTGTCCCCGTTGTTAGTAAAAATTCAGATGAATCGATTCACAGGAACGATCATGAGAGGACAAGTTGTAGTGAAGGTATGGATATCTGAAATGCAGATAATCACAGTATAACTATAGCGATTAGCGTTCAATCAATATACTATCAACGCTCATGCCCCCCTCCCCCCTTGTCAGGTAAAGGTTTACCACCCTACACCTCTCTCATCTCTGGACAGTTGTTCGTTTTCAAGACTCAGGAAAAAGATAAATGAGGATGTTTGTATCGGTATTATAAGATTTGTTGGTACAACACAAAGTCTTATTGTTCTATGCATACGTTAAATTCGACGTTGCCACTGACAACCTACCCCAGGCTTAGGTAACGATATCTGGCATGTACATTGTAAGATCTTTCACCTTCTGAACAAAGGCTTTTTCTGCATGCATCACAGCGCTTGACAACAGGTAATGCTTGTCTGACCTTCCATAGAAAGCATGTTTGAGCATGTGTTCTTTCATACTTATACCCCCGTCACATATAGCTACGCTCTCGCGCCGCTCCTAATCCCCATAATCCCCATTCATAAATTTGGCAGTGGGAGGCGAAGCATTGTCCGAACGATGATTAAATGACGACTGAATGGGAGGATTATCGCACAGAGGTGAAAGGATATCCTCTCATGCATGGACATACATGGCTCCCTAAACAAAAGAGCAGAACGCCAAAGACTCACGACCGCTTTCGACATGTCCAAAGCTTAAAAAGCGGTCGTGGGTCGGTCGTGGGTCTTTTGCCGACCTAGTCTTTTGTTCAGCGAGCTATTGTCTGTGCATTCATGGAAGGATATCTATTGACACATGTGAGATAATCTTCCCATTCAGATCCTCATTGGACAAAAGACATTTTGCAGATACATTCCAGTGATTGTGATCACCTATTGTCTAGATCGTGGCTAGAGCGTGGCTCTAGTCTGACGGCACACTTAACAGATATCACCTGAGTGTTTGCTACGTGTCGAGTCGGTATAGAATGCAAGGTTTTTAGTATGGTTTGTATTACCAGGGTCGGATCTAGGAAGGTGCGGGGACGAATTCCCCGCATACTCTAATCTTTTACCCTTAACAAAATATCACCTTTTTAATCCAGTCATACAACAAAAGGCTATTCGATATCCTTAATTTCTTCCAAATCATGTTACATAATTATGATGAACAAGAAAAATGAATATGAAAAAGAGAAGGCACACAAAATAAATCACAGACAACAAATTAAATAAAAGAAAGTGATCAATCTAAATAAATTAAAACATAAATAAAAAAGCAAACAATGTAAATAAATGTAACCTGTGATTTAGATATAATAAAAATATAAATATGAACTTTGAATTTAATTCGCAAAATAATGCAGACAAAAATGGCACACCTAGGAAGATTCGAACCAGTTCCACCAGGTTCATAGGATTCGGACGCAAGTGTTATTTCCGATCACCTAATAGACCGGCAGCTCAGAGGTCTTTTGTGCATCGAAAAGCGTACTGATTGTTGAACATATGAATATTTAGAGGAGAATGTAACAAAACCAACAATATGAGTCTCCTGTGCTGTACCCGGTGGTAAAGAGGTCCTTTGCGCCTCCAAAGTTTGGCCCCTGGGGTTTGTGCGATGCTTCTATTTTGTGGCGAAGTATCGTGTCTAAGATTGGTACCTGCGGGGTAAGCGAGATAATTACAAAAGGATCAGTGGTCCGTATCAGGCCTTCTTCTGAAATTTTTACCTTGGCCGTTTTAAAAGACGAAATACACGCCGATGAATTGGGGATTATACCAAAAACCTCTTGCAACTTAACAAATATGTCTTACAGATTACAGAATACATATTGTATACAAATAGCATCCGTTAAATTACCCTGCAGATGCCTCTGAATATTGAAAATCGACTCGCAAAAGTTATGTTTTAAAAAGCGGAGCTTCCACATTTCCCTACGCCGTGTACGTAGAGTGAATAAAATCGCTGCACAAAGTCAGACAAAGGGCAATTATGTGTGTATTGGGATCCAAGCTGCATGTAGAGGACAATACTGTATACACAGGGGCAGGGGCCCGATTACGGACCAGTGACATTTACCATGGTAATTAGCATAATTGGCTCTAACTCATCCATGTCAATGTGCTAAAATTACATACAAATCAACACAACGTAGCAAATGAAAGTACACATGCCGCCCTTACACATTCAACCGTAAAGCAGATCTAGATCAGTGGAACTAGGCTGGTCCTGGGTCATGATCGTGCTCTCGGCCACAGTTCACAGTTACGTTGTGCGCATGTGCAATACTACGGTCAAGTGAAAAGGACG
>JBAMJV010008467.1:0-11899 GCA_037951105.1 Echinarachnius parma
CCCGGCACCAATTAAAAACTGTATATTCATGGTTCCGTACGCGCCAAACATTGCGCGTACGTTTGGAGACAATAGAATCACGGACGATACCTTCGTCCTATATAGACAAAAGGTAGTCTTCGTTTGCAAACCACTGAACACATGTTGAAGTATGATGATGTTTTTTTTTTCCAATTATATATTTTTTCTGAAAACCTGTTCTGAACTTGATGGTGGAATGGACTGCTCAAAAAGTTACCTTTTTTATGAGAATGTTTTTTTTGTGTGTGTGTGGTCCTAAAACAAAAAATATTCGACCAAAATTACTGTTCTTGATATCATATGTCTTTGTAAAAGATGCCCTAAACCGTGAACCTATAGTCATCATGTTTCTGTATTATGGCAAGTGCCCCGTTCCATTTTAAGGGGCCACCCTTTAAAGTCATGCAGGACAAAACGTACCCGCGGCAATGTTACCCCGTCCTACTCATTCCCTACTTTGCCCCTTCTCTCGGCACACAGCTGAATGCACACTAATAATGATGAACGTATTGATCATTGTTCGATGCTATGACGGGTCAGGTCAGGTCAGGTCAGATGATCTCTCTTGCTATCGGTCAACATGTAACCTGGTACCACCTGCCATATTGGTCGACCACTTGGCGATTTGTGCGTTGACTAGAAATTGTTGACTGGTACGGTTACGTCATTGTTTGAAGCAGTGCGCATGCGCATCTACGTGCCCGTAGTTCGTACCAGAATTCTAGTACGAGTAAACTCCTGTTTTGACGTCGGTCTAGATCTGTGACGATAAACACTATTTGGTTACGAAACACAACGTCATATATAGCTGTATACCCATGTCTTGTTTCCCTGTTGTGGTCTCTGTAACAAGGTTAACTGTACTATATAATTTAAATTAACTTGTCTGTAAATGTGACATATTTATATCGTTCACACTTCTTGTCTGTATTGGATGGTCACTATGCACATGTTTGATTATGTTATTTTAATGTTATGGAGTCTGTCTATATAATATACCTCAATATAGCGCCCACTCCCATTGTTTCCTTTGTGCGGTCAGTATACACAGGTTTGACAGTACACTGTTTTATGCAATTTGTCTTTAAAGGCCACCTGTTTATATCGCCCACAAGTCTTGTCGCCCTTGGTGTGGTCACTATACAAAGGGTTAACTGTATATGATTTGATGGAACTGGTCTATAAAGGTCACCTATTTATAGTGGCCAATTTTCTTGTTTTCATTTGATGGTCATTATACACAGGTTGGAATGTAAACGATATTTCGGAACCTGTCTATAATGGTAACCTGCTTATAGCGGCCAAGTTTTAATTCCATTTGGTGGTCATTATACACAGGTTTGACTGTAATATATTTGTTGGAACCTGTCTATAATGGTCACCTGGCGGCCAAGTTTTAATTCCATTTGGTGGTCATTATACACAGGTTTGACTGTAAAATGTATTTTGGTGCCTGTCTATAATGGTCACCTGCTTATAGCGGCCAAGTTTAAGTTCCATTTAGGGGTCATTATACACAGGTTTGACTGTAAAATATATTTTGGAACCTGTCTATAATGGTCACCTGTCTAAAGCGGCCAAGTTTAAGTTCCATTTAGGAGTCATTATACACAGTTTTGACTGTAAAATATTTGTTGGAACCTGTCTGTGATGGACACCTGTTTAAAGCGGCCAATTAATTATATCTATTTGGTGGTCATTATACACAGGTTTTACTGTAAACGATATTTTGTAACCTGTCTGTAATGGACACCTGTTTCTACGGGCCAGATGTGTGCATCCCTTTGGTGGTCGTTATACACAGGTTTGATTGTAAACGATATTTTGGCACCTGTCTATAAAGGTCACTTGCAATCTAGTGACAAATTTATTGTTTCCATTGAGTGATCACTACAGAGTGAGTCAGAACAAATTTCCCACTTTTGTAAAGTTGAATATTTAATCATGGGTTTCATGATATGTCGTTATAGAGTTATCCTCCCAGTACATGTAGGTACCATTTTCATTTGAATCTCTGCACGCATGACTGAACATCAGACAATATTTAGAAGACTGCCAGATCTCACTTGCGCCAAGTTACTGGGTAAGGAATAAAACAGTGCTTTAGACAAAGACAGTCAGACAGACAGACTGATACACACACACACAAACACACAAACACACACGCACACCCATAGACAAAAACGCACGCACACACATGCACACACACACACACACACACACACACACACACACACAACACACACGGTAAAAACTGTTTCATAATTTCCCCTTTTCTGATTAAGCATTGATTTGTATCAAGATCGCTGAATGTTTAAGTGGCAGTTCCCCGACAATCTTTTCCCTTAAACCACATTCACTACCACCATCATATCATCATCATTGTCACCATCGTGTGCGTGTGTTTGTGTGTGTGTGTGTGGGGGGGTGTGCCTGTGCGTGTGCGTGTGCATGTGTGTGTGTTTGTGTGTGTGCGTGCGTGTGTGTGTGTGTGTGTGTGTGTGTGCGTGTGTGTGTGTGTGTGTGTGTGTGTGTGTGTGTGTGTGTGTGTGTGTGTGTGTGTGTGTGTGTGTGTGTGAGCATGTGTGTGTGTGTGTTTCTGTCTGTCTGGCTGTCTTTGTTCAAAACAATGTTTTATTCCTCACCCAGACACTTGGCGCAAATGAGATCTGGCAGTCTTCTAAAGATTGTCTGATGTTCAGTCATGCGTGCAGAGATTCAAATGAAAATGGTACCTAAATGTACTGGGAGGATAACTCTATCAAGACATATCATGAAAACCCATGATTAAATATTCATATTTCAAACAATACAACTTTACAAAAGTGGAACATTTTTTCTGACTCACTCTGTATATTACAGACGTTTGGCTTTATACGATTTTATAGAACCTGTCAATAAAGTTCACCTGTTTATAGCGGCCACTTTTACTGTTTCCATTTGGAGGTCACTTTACACAGGTTTGACTGTATTAGATCTAAAACATTCGTTACAAAACTAATCTTCTCTGCAACTTTCGCGCGAGCACTGCATGACGTAACTGTCCAGAGACTTGAACGCGCGTCGTCGTGTTAAATCGAAAAGGTAAATAACAAAAGTCAACGTGCCTAGTCAACTCATTGTAGTACCTCACTGGGACGACAGGTCAACGGACCTCGTCTAGGCAATCGAAAACTGCCTAATGGCATGAGGAGGGGGTGCTGGACGTACTGTCAGAAGTAAGACAAAGATCTGACTTAAGAGCTCCTTTAGATCCGGCAGGTGGGCAAGGATCTCATTCAGCCTCTACCAATTCACCTTGCCAGTGCGGCAGAGTAGGCAATTAACCTTCATCAATATGGAAACGAGACAAAGAAGAGGTCGTAATGCCCAAGGCCAAAACGGGCCAAGCTCTACAGGTACAGGTGAATAGCGAACGGCGAACCTTCTGGTGTCGAGCCAAAGTATGACGAGTTGGGTCCAAAGCCGCAATGACGAGTCAGTTCTGAGAAAGGTATAATCAGGAATCACATAGATTTATGTATTTGCATTTTGCACTTACAATGTGAGAACACTGAGGTCAGAAGAAGACCTAGACACCTTCCTTGAAGAAATAGAGAATGTGAAGTGGCATGTAATAGGACTCGCAGAAACAAGAAGACCACCAAACCTTTTCAAGCAGAGAAGCTAGCTACGGGGCCTTGCAAAGTTAAACAAATTCCAAACACATCCAAATAAAATTTGGATAGAGTTCACCCCACCCACCCCCCTATCCAAACTTTTTTTTTTGAAATCCATCTCCGATCTCCATCTCCGATATCCATCTCCGTTTTCCATTTTTGTTCTGTTTATCCAAATTGGCCCTGGACCTACTCCTCCACTTCCAAATCCTATTTGGATGTTTTGAATTTGTTTAACTTTGCAAGGCCCCTAAGGGTAGAACAGAAATAGTAAACACAAACAACAGCTGCAGCGCGGAAGATATTCGAAAAGTTACGAAAAAAGAAAAGCTCTCAAACCCTTTAGACTCACATCTGCACGAAACCAGTATACATAACTAAACAAGACAATCCGCGATATGAGAAGACAGAATAAGAGACAATACAGAACCAGGGTGGTGAAAGAGGTGCTGGAAAGTAATAAAGGGCCCACAATCATCAATAAGAAGCTGGAGTCAGGGAAAAAGCTCTTATCATCACTGCAAACAACCGATGGGACAGAAGTTAACGACCAAGCTTAGATCACAGAAACCATTGAGGAATTCTATAGAGAATTGTACAATACTAATAGACTAGATTGGAGAACAAAAGAACACTGGAATAAAAAAGCGGATGGTGTACCACCCATTGAGAAAGACGAAGTGCAGAAAGATCTAGATCAAATGAAGAAAGGAAATGCTCCTGGATAGGACCAGTTAACTGCTGACATATTGAAGCGGGGAAGAGAGAGTGCTGTCATCTTGACAAAATTGTTCAACAGGATCCTTCAACTGAAACAAGTTCCTACTTAGTGCAATTAATCTAAAATTATTATACTGTTCAAATATGGAGAAACGAAAGACATAAATAATTACACATGAACAAAGTCTTCACAAAATCATTGAAGAATTGAAAGACAGCTATATGCAAATCAGCCAAGGGAACAGGCAGACTTTCGAGCAGGATTCAGAACTTCAGATCATCTACACACCTTAAGTCAGATCATTGAAAAGGCGAAGGAATATCGTTTCGACATCTGTCTAGGATTCGTGGATACGAGATAGCATTCGATAGGCAGGGGCGTCGATCTGTCCGGAAAACACAATACATTGGTGGGGCGAGCTATTGTTCACAAACAGTGCTCGCCCCCCCCCCCCCCCCCAATGCATTGTGTTTCCGAACAGATCGACGCCTCTGTCGATAGGTTAGACCACCAGTCACTTTTAGATGCTTTGCAGAAACAAATGAGAACGATGAGAAATACATCTGCCTCATCAGAGCTATAAATCCTTTTTAAAGTGCTGTAGTCAAGATGATATGGTTTAGTCAGAGATCGTGTTATTCTGGTCTAACCACAACGGCCTAATATACCGTACAGTGTTAATAGCAATTTCATCATTGAGCTATTGGATTGATATAGTCAATTAAATATCGTCTGTGGAAGAGCTTAAATGTATGTTAAAGGTTTCATGCGTTCAATTACTCTTACTCGACCGTCATGACTCTGATTTACATTTTTTTCTTCTTAAAAATGTCAATTTCTAACGCGTTTATTTGTACATGTGAATGGCCACATATGTAATATATCATTGTTAAAGAAATTAGCATTTGACTTGACAACTTTTTTAATTTTTCAATTATCCTTGTAGGCTTAATTATCGAAGGATATAATGCATATATTAAAACAGAGTTAATTAGCAATTATCATACAGTTATTGTTCACTTATCATCACGTTTAAATTTAAATCCCCCATAAAATGTGTATATTTTCCCCTTCTTGACAATATATGAAAACATTTATCTAAATTATCAATATATTAAAGGGGTAGTTTAGTTTTGGTAGAGAGGGCGCTGCATATCACAATTTTTTTTGTGAGGTAATGAAAAACTGAGTGTCGAATTTGAGAGAACATGCCATTTTAATGGCAGAATAAACTTTATTTGGTCAAAATCGACCCAGAAACGGCTGAAATATCAATAAATATATCTGATCTTATAATTATTTGGGGCCCAAATAATAGGATGATTTTTAGAAAAAAAGAAAAAAAATGCTTGCACTTTTTCAAAAATTTTCAAAAGCGTTTGATAAATAGTTGTTGATGATCTCGCTATTTAATCATTATATCAATAAAACATCACATGCATAATTTTGAATGAAAAATGGTTGAAAATAATGCCTTTTAAAAAAGCGCCCTCTTGTGTTTTAATGGCTCTTTTTGAATGATAACAGGCTTTTTACTTAGTCGTTTGTAATTTTGTATACCTTTCGAGCATGGTGGAGTTAAAACTATTAGTCTATAATGTTATTGTGCAGGTTTTGGCTACTAAAGTTCAGCCTTACCAAAACTAAACTACCCCTTTAAGGAACAGATATGTGTCGTGATCGATATATCAACTCAATCATGTCAATATAAGCCATTCTATCGGTCATATTACCAATTGCAAGAACAAAAGATGTCAACGTTTAAGTAAGACCTCGATGGTCGCCGGGGTAACAATGTGTGAGAATAAAGCTGCATCCTCTTTGACGTGGATCATCTCTTCCTTTTCTGATGTTTTCGTCCGTCTGACTGACACTTTGATGGTATAAATGGAATTGTTAGTGGTTTTAGTGATTTTGTTATTGAAACGTGTTGTAATTGCTTGTATTGTATTTATAATATAAAGACAATAAGTGAAACTGCTTACAACACTATATGCCAAAACGTTTTCTTTTCTCATGCACTTCAGCACAGAAAACTAAATATCTGACAGTGTTGTTTTACTTCATTGGAAAGGGACTTCATTCCGACGATGGTGAGCAGGGTTGGTGACTTTAGAATAGATGTTCCCTCTACATATATTACCCAACAAGAGATGGTACGTCACCTTCAAATGTCTGTGCTTCTGATGACAAGTCTAAGACAATGCTCTTATCTAATGGGCTTGCAACGAACAGTCACGTGTCACGTTTCACATGTCACGTTCATGTTTTGCACCCTTTCGTAAAATAGGTGGCTCCAATTTACGAAGTGTAGGGCCAACCATTCGTTGTTTTCCACGCCGGTAAAACACGAAGTGTCGCGTTTACCAAAACGTGACGTGAGTGTTTAATCAAGATTTTTAAAATTGCAAGCGCTTGTTACAAAGACTAGACATACACGCACAAAGAGATTTAAAAATGTCGACGAAAATGCCGATACCCCCTTATCAAATCATTTCAATCATTATGTTTATAATATGTACGTGCATAATTCAGAGTAATCTGAGACGATAATATGCAGTTCTGTCATTTAGGTAATGTACAACCATACCGCTTGCATTGTTTTTCTTGTTATTAGAGTATTTCTAAAGACGTGTCGTGCGTGGATTTTGACAAATGTTGATTGCCAGCTGAACTGCTACACGCAGTGGACCATCGCATACGTTTACGCCTGAAGTTCCCGTGCTCGTAGTCTGTGCGTGGCCGTTAACGGCGTTGTACGTGCATGCATGTGAGAGTGAGTGAGTGAGTGAGTGCAGTGATCAATGAGTTTAAAAGTGATTTGATTAATAGTGTTTAATTATGGTGATTGAATCGAGTCAATCTATAAATCAATCATTTAATCTAACAATCAGTCAATCATTATTCAATCAATCAATCAATCAATGAAACAATTAATCACACCAACCAATCAATATTAAATAAATCAATTAAAGTATTTGACATCCGAACTAGCTACTTGTAGGCAGTGGCGTACGCATGATATTTTCAAGGGGTGGGTGTAGGGGAGGGGGGCTATTTCGTCAGACAAATTAAAGTAAACGGGGGGAGTGTGGGTAGTGGGTGTCCGTAGAAAATGATCGCAGCCGAGGCCGAGACCAGGACCGGTCACAAATTTCGAGGCCGAGACCAAGACATTTCTTGGGAATCATGTAAGGGGGGGGGGGGGGGGGGGGGGGTGGGTGGGGGGTAGGGGGTGTCCGTCCCCCTGCCCCCTGGGTACGCCTATAATTGGTATAACAGTATAGGTAAGACTGGTTCGTTCACGATTAAATTTACCGAGAATAAGTCTCTTCTCAACGACAATTTACATTTTTGTTTACGCAAGCGCCAATTTACGTGAGCTTTCATGAATTGCATATAGTATATCAACAAACTGTTGGGTCAAGTAACCCAACACTTCGTAGACTTGGGTGACCTATTTCACGAAAGGGCGCAAAACGTGAACGTGAACGTGACACGTGAAACGTGACTGTTCGTTGCAAGCCTATCTAATGACTTATTTGACAGCACTGCTTTCATTGCCTTAACACCCATGACTTATTTTGTTCCCGCGAAGAAACGAAGAAGGTGTTCATATTTTATAACTCTTTTGCAAATACTCTACCTCAGTTTTCAGATATTGTGGTAGGTTTTCTAAGACCTCGATGGTCGCCGGGGTAACAATGTGTGAGAATGAAGCTGTTAACTCTTTGACGTGGATCATCTCTTCCCTTTTTGGTGTTTTCGTCCGTCTGACTGAAACTTGATGTCTCGCAGATTATGTGCAGAACGCAGCCACGCCCAGTCTCCACACTGCTCGGGCAGACCAAGGAACCTCAAGCATTGGATGTTGGTCAAGTGCGGTAGTGCAGTGACGATTGTTGGGTCTTTGATGGTCAACTGCTGAAGGTTTGAGAAAAACTGGAGGCCATCAACGAGCCTGCTCAGTAGGCTGGATGTCAGGCGCGGCGTTTGTATCTCAATACATGTTATCTGCAAAGAAGATACACATATATGAACAGCTTTTCGGTATCATCTGTTCTTGCCAATTTGTATTTATTTTGAATAGTTACTCAGATTAATTCGCTGTCATTGCTGTTTTTTTTTCCAAATGAACTTTTTTTCAAAGTGCTGTGGTCAAGATGATATGGTTTAGTGAGAGATTATGATATTCCGGTCAAACCACAACTGCCTTATATACTGTTATAAAGTGTTAATACCAATTTCATCATTGCTCTTTTGGATTCATATAATCATTAAATATCGTCTCTGGAATAGCTAAAAAGTATGTTAAACGCTTCATGCTTGCAATTACATTTACTCGACCGTCAGGACTGTGATAACATTTTTGTTGAAATAATTTACATTTACAACAATCTTCATGAAAGGGGGGGGGGGGAGGGGGTGTCCGTCCCCCTGCCCCCTGGGTACGCCTATAATTGGTATAACAGTATAGGTAAGACTGGTTCGTTCACGATTAAAATTTACCGAGAATAAGTCTCTTCTCAACGACAATTTACATTTTTGTTTACGCAAGCGCCAATTTACGTGAGCTTTCATGAATTGCATATAGTATATCAACAAACTGTTGGGTCAAGTAACCCAACACTCCGTAGACTTGGGTGACCTATTTCACGAAAGGGCGCAAAACGTGAACGTGAACGTGACACGTGAAACGTGACTGTTCGTTGCAAGCCTATCTAATGACTTATTTGACAGCACTGCTTTACTGGCCTTAACACCCATGTCTTCATTTGTTCCTGCGACGAAACGAAGAAGGTTTTCATATTCCATAATTCTACTACAAATACTCTACCTTATCTTGCAGATATGGTGGTAGGTTTTCGAAGACCTCGATGGTCGCCGGGGTTACAATGTGTGAGAATGAAGCTGCATCCTCTTTGACGTGGATCATCTCTTCCCTTTCTGATGTTTCCGTCCGTCTGAATGACACTTTGATGTCTTGCAGATTCTGTGCAGAACGCAGCCACGCCCAGCCTCCGCACTCCCGGGGCAGACCAAGCAACTGCAAGCATTGAATGTTGGTCAAGTGAGGCAGCGAAGTGACTAGTGTTGGGTCTGTGATGGTCAACTGCTGAAGTTTTGAGAAAAACTGGAGGCCATCACGTAGCCTGCTCGGTAGGCTGGATGTCAGGCGCGGCGTCTGTAGTCGTAATACAAGTTATCTGTAAAGAAGAGATTACATGAACACAATTGGTATTATCTGTTCTTTCCAATTTGTAATTATTTTGAATAGTTACCGAGAATAAATCACTGTCCTTTGCTCGTTTATTTTGTTTTATCAAATGAACGTTTCTTTAAAGTGCTGTAGTCAAGATGATATGGTTTGTCGGAGATCATGTTATTCTGGTCTTACCACAACGGCCTAATATACCATACAGTGTTAATACCAATTTCATCATTAAGCTATTGGATTGATATAATCATTAAATATCGTCTCTGGAATAGCTTAAAAGTATGTTAAAGGCTTCATGTTTCAAATAACTTTTACTCGACCGTCAGAACTGTGATACAAATTTTGTTTAAATCATGTCCATCTTTAGCACGTTTATACGTACATGTGGATGAGGGCACATATAAAATGTCTCATTGCTAATGGATTTGCATTTGACTAGACATCTATTCTCCATGGCTACATTGTAAATATGTTATTGCGGCGGGAAGCGTTAGGGCGAGGCCTAGGAACACACGCCCCATATATAGTTTCACCCTCCCCCCCCCCCCCCCCCCCCCCCCCCCACCCCCCCACAAAAAGTCAAGATTTCAAGACATTGATGGGTGAAGGTATAGTATCATTTATTACCCCCTAAGTTATCACATGCAATCGTCTTAATACATCAGCATTATCTTTATAATCATGGTATGAAAGCATTTATTAGTGGTTCTAGTGATTCTGTTATTGAAACGTGTTGTTATTGCTGTTATGTTTTTTTTATAATGGACAATAAGTGACATTGTTGTAAGTAAAACTGTTTTTATCGCTATATGCCAAAATGCTTTCTTTTCTCACGCGCTTCAGCACAGAAAACTAAATACCTGTTGTTTTAGTTCACTGGGAAGGGATTTCATTCCGACGATGGTGAACAGATTTGGTGACTTTAGAACAGCTGACCCTCCTGCATATACTTCCTTACAAGAGATGATACGCCACCTTCGAATGTCTGTGCTTCTGATGACAAGTCTAAGACAATGCGGAATTGTTGTCTCTTATCTAACGACTTAGTTGACAGTACTGCTTTCATGGCCTTAACACACATGACTGCATTTGTTCCTGCAACGAAACGAAGAAGGTTTTCATATTCAATAATTCTTCTCTTCCCTTTGAATATTCTCTCAAGCTTGGAAAGCCCTAATTTCTTTACGTATCGACTTGTTTCAAAGTAGAGTTTGCACAGGTACTTTGCTGCTGAATATTCTTGTATTGATTTATGGAAAAATTCGATCTTGCTCGCTATTTTGGTCGCAGTTGATGATCTCTTTGATGAGGTTGAGACAGATTCCGAAATTATCCCAAGATTCAATCCATCATTTATCATCCCGGGGAACTTCCTGAAGTCATTTTCTGTGAAGAGAAGTTTATTGCTGTCTTCTAAAAGTCCGTTGAGTGCAACCTCCCGAGGCGGTTCATTGTTTTCTTTAACCAGGATTCGGTGCATCTGTCGGGATACTTGTTTTGAGCGTGGCCCCAAGAAAATCAACGATTTCGTCAAAGAGCTCTGTTTGTGTATTGATATGCGTCATTCGATCCTCTGCCCAGAGACAGCAGACCATCACACAGAAAAGTGGTGTAGAGGTCAGCTCGTTTAGTTTGTCATTGTCCTTTAAGTGCGCCTTCAACGATTCCGCTTTTAAACTACCGCTGAAAAACTTATCTATGTAAGCCCTGCATATTTTTCGGAAAACCCTTCTATTTCCATTCTCGCGTACACTTTTACTAATTCAGCACGACTGAAATAACTTTCAAAAGAAGGCCTACTTGTTACAGCGACTGTCAAATCTGTCATGTCCTTGTACTGTAGAACGGCTCCGATGCTTCCTTTATCGATTATATCGGGACTGCCGCTATATTCGTCAAGACCGTCAAGGATTATCCCGCATATCTTCGGGTTATTTCGAATGAAATATTCAAGGGAGTTTGGAAAAAGGTTACTAACATCTGTGAGAAGCTCTGATGTTATAGCCTCTGCAAGGGACTGATTGTTGTTGATATCACGAAGTCTCAGGATAAATAAGAGCGCAGGTCTTTTAACGGGGATTCATGGACGCGATAACCCAGTCATAGGCCATTTTGGCAACAGCTGTACTTTTGCCTTTCCCCGCCCCGGCGTATATAACTATTCGTTTTGGCAGTATCTCTTTTACTTTAGTCCTGAAAATGTCATTTACAGATCCATCTAGTGTTATCTTTCGCGTAATATTTCGTGTACTGTCTTCCTCGTACATAGTGACAACAGTG
>JBAMJV010008468.1:0-56292 GCA_037951105.1 Echinarachnius parma
CATCTCAATAGAAAAAGTGTAATGAAGACAAATTGTGACCGTTGTAGGTTTTATTTTCATCCAAATGTAACACAATGGGGAATTTCATGGCTAAGGTTTTTTATTCGTCGAAACTACAGTTTGTGCCCTTATTTCAGCATGAAACTTAGTATGAATTTTTGTCAAGAATTATACCGGAGTCCAAAGATCTTCAAAATCTGATGTCGCCCTTGGTCAACCATTTGGGCAGTCTCTAACATGTCACTTCTCTGAGGTAACTATAGTTGAAATTGCAAGGGACACATGAAACAGACAAGCTTTATGCCTCCAAAACAGACCAATATGTTGATGTTCTCATAACCTGGCCCTGTTATATTGGAAAATGTGTATTTTTGGTGTTTATTTATGACAATAAGGTTGAATGGTGTCATAAAAGACTTGCCCCGCACATCTTGTTTCAAGCAAGACGCTTACTCATTGCAGTCGAATGGTGCGGCCATCCATTGTTTTTGCTATTTTTGAAACAGACCTTGCTATTGTTAATTGATCATGGCAGTTCATGCATGAACGATTACACCTTTAATTTATATTCTGCCTGTAGAGGACTAAATTCCTTTAATTTGATATATGATAATGTACACTCTGTCGCACATAAATATTAATATTTCAACTTAAACAAGTGTCCAGTTTCTTTTTGTGCGGAGTATATATGTGATGAATGCAATGTGAATTGCTATACTTGGTTTATATTGTGATATTTTATTATATCCTGGATAATGTCATATATCTCACATCTAAAACTGTCTCATTTTATTCAAAGAAAGAAATCATAGGACTTCAGTACTCATCTGTCTTGTTAGCTAATGCGGCGTTCCCACTGTCGTGCGATCCGTTACGAACGCCACGATTGGCCATTCGTAGCTGATCGTGGAGTAATCGTGGTGATCCTATCAGATATTATCAGATCGTAAGGTCAGTTGTGGCAATCGTGTTGATCGTAGGAAATTTTTGAACCGTTCAACAAATTTCTACGATCAACACGATTAATTGTCAATCGTGATCATCGCATCGGATCGTATTAGATCGTACCAAAGCGCATCTAATCGTGCTTCCAAATCTTGGTGATTGGGATCAACCTTGGACAACAGAAGCACGCTCTGTTAAGATGTGATGCGATCTCCCACGATCTGTCACGATCTATGACGCTCTGTCATGTACCATTGATCACGACCTGACACGAATGACTTACGAGCAGATACGAGTTGATACGAGTAGATGCCAGTAAATGCAAATAGATACGAGATGTCATGCTTTTTCAAGGACGTTCACGATCTGTTACGGAGTTCTCGCGCCCACATAATATACCGGACAAGATTGAATGCGCCTCGTTCAGCGATCTGTCTTGAAGAGAGCACATCTTTACTGTCAACTTGCTTTTGCTAGTAATTTTTGAGCCTTGAGAGATACCACCCAAGGGTGCCAGACGCAAGAAGGAAAAAGGCCAGACTGTCCCACCCCTGAGCCTGAACCAGTCCAGCCAGAGCCGGCACCAGAGGAGGCAGAGGAGACTAACCCCACCCAGAAAGCCAATCGTGATCATCGCATCGGATCGTATTGGATCGTACCAAAGCGCATCTAATCGTGCTTCAAATCGTGGTGATTGGGATCAACCTTGGACAAGACAAACACCACGCTCTGTTGAGATGTGATGCGATCTCCCACGATCTGTCACGATATATGACGCTTTGTCGTGTACCATTGATCACGAGCAGATACGAGTTGATACGAGTAGATGCCAGTAAATGCGAGTAGATACGAGATGTCATGCTTTTTTGCAAGGGTGTTCACGATCTGTTACGGCCCTGATAGCAGACTGACGTCTTTATGACGTCTTAATTTGGTCGTAAACTGGTAAACACGTCATATGTCGTACAAACGATCAGAATACGACGTCATTATGACGTATTTTAAAGACCATTTTTGACATGATGACTTATGTCGTATAAAAGACGTAAAATTGACGTCATTATAACATCTTTAAACGACCATTTTTCCACTATTTATTTTTGTCGTAGGAAAGACGTAAAAACGATGTCATTATAACGTCGTTCAAAGACCATTTTTAAGAATGTATTATTGTCGTATAGAAGACATGATAACGACGTCTTTATAATGTCGTTAAAACCATTTTTGCCATACGGGTTTATGTCGTATCAATAACGCTATAAAGACGTAAGTTTGACGTCTTTTCAAGACCAATTTTTTGCCATCATTTTTTGTCGTATGGACGCCCTTTTTACGACGTTAATGTGACGTATTTCAAAGACCATATTCCAATTGTTTTTTGTCGTATGGAAGGACGTAAAAATTACGTTAATATTACGTCATTTAAAGATCACTTTTTCAGTATTTATTTTTGTCGTATAGAGACGTAACAACGACGTCTTTATGATGTCTTTGAAAGACTATTTTTGCCATCATTTTTTGTCGTATGGACGACCTTTTTACTACGTCATTTTGACGTCTTTCAAAGACCATTTTTTTTCACTATTTATTTTGTCATAAAAACGTCTAAAAATGACGTCTTGATGATGTCTTTTAAAGACTATTTTTGCCATTATGGTTTGTGTCGTACGATGATGTTAATACGGACGTTATGATAATACGTCATTATGATGTGATTTCAAGACTAGTTTTTGCCATCATTTATTGTCGTATGGACGACCTTTTTACAACGTCATTGTGACGTCTTTCAAAGACCATTTTTTCCAATGCTTTTTCGTCATATTAAGGATGTAAAAACGACGTCATTATCACGTCATTAAAAGATAATTTTTAAGTATTTATTTTGTAGTATAAAATACGTTATAACGACGTCTTTATGATGTCTTTGAAAGTCCATTTTTGCAATTAAGGTTTGTGTCCTACGGACAACATTATTAAGACGTCATTTTGACGTCTTTTCAAGACTATTGTTTGCCATCATTTTTTGTCGTATGGACGATCACTTTACGACGTCATTTGAAGTCTTTCAAGACTATTTTTTTGCCATCATTTTTTGTCGTATGGACGAACTTTTTACTACGTCATGTTGACGTCTTTCAAAGACCATTTTTTCACTATTTATTTTGTCATAAAAAAGTCTTAAAATTGACGTCTTCATGATGTCTTTTAAAGACTATTTTTGCCATTATGGTTAGTGTCGTACGACGACGTTAATATGACGTCATTATGATGTGTTTTCAAGACTAGTTTTTGCCATCATTTAATGTCGTATGGACGACCTTTTTACAACGTCATTGTGACGTCTTTCAAAGACCATTTTTCCAATGCTTTTTCGTCATATTAAGAATGTAAAAACGACGTCATTATCACGTCATTAAAAGATAATTTTTAAGTATTTATTTTGTAGTATAAAAGGCTTTATAATGACGTCTTTATAATGTCTTTGAAAGGACCATTTTTGCCATTAAGGTTTGTGTCGTACGCACGACAATATTAAGACGTCATTATGACGTCTTTACAAGACTAGTTTTTTGCCATCATTTTTTGTCGTATGAGCGACCTCATTACGTCATTGTGACGTCTTTTAAAAAACCTTTTTTCCAATTATTTTTTGTCGTATAGACGACGTTATTACAACGTGATTATGACGTCTTTCAAAGACATTTAAACAATTATTTTTGGCGTATGGACGACCTTTTTATGACGTCAATAAGACGTCTTTATGTCGTCTAAATGGCGTAATTTATGGTACAAATTGACGTCTTCAAGACGTCTTCAAGACGCCTTTTCGGAAAAAGATACGTCATTATCACGTCAAAATATGACGTCTATATGACGGTAAACGCGGGTGCAAAATCTTCACTTTTTGCCGTGAATTTACGACGTCTTAAAGACGACGTACACAAGGTGGAAATGACGTCAAATCCAGACGTAAAAATCGCGTCTTCTATTGACCAATAAGACGTCTTTATGTTGTCTAAATGGCGTAATTTATGGTACAAATTGACGTCTTCAAGACGTCGTAAAGACGCCTTTTCGGAAAAAGATACGTCATTATCACGTCAAAATATGACGTCTATATGACGGTAAACGCGGGTGCAAAATCTTCACTTTTTGACGTGAATTTATGACGTCTTAAGACGACGTACACGACGTGAAAATCACGTCAAATCAATACGTAAAAATCACGTCTTTATATTGACCAATAAGACGTCTTTATGTCGTCTTAATAACGTAATTAATGGAACAAATTGACGACTTAAGACGTCATAAAGACGCCTTTTCGGATAAAAATATGTCATTATCACGTCAAAATATGACGTCTATATGACGGTAAACGCGGGTGCAAAATCTTCACTTTTTGACGTGAATTTATGACGTCTTTAAGACGACGTACACGACGTGAAAATCACGTCAAATCAATACGTAAAAATCACGTCTTATATTGACCAATAAGACGTCTTTATGTCGTCTTAATAACGTAATTAATGGAACAAATTGACGACTTAAAGACGTCATAAAGACGCCTTTTCGGATAAAAATATGTCATTATCACGTCAAAATATGACGTCTATATCACGGTAAACGCGGGTGCAAAATCTTCACTTTTTGACGTGAATTTACGACGTCTTAAACACGACGTACACAAGGTGAAAATCACGTCAAATCCAGACGTAAAAATCACGTCTTATATTGACCAATAAGACGTCTTTATGTCGTCTTAATAACGTAATTAATGGAACAAATTGACGACTTAAAGACGTCATAAAGACCCCCGTCATTATCACGTCAAAATATGACGTCTATATCACGGTAAACGCGGGTGCAAAATCTTCACTTTTTGACGTGAATTTACGACGTCTTAAAGACGACGTACACAAGGTGGAAATGACGTCAAATCCAGACGTAAAAAGCACGTCTTATATTGACCAATAAGACGTCTTTATGTCGTCTAAATGGCGTAATTTATGGTACAAATTGACGTCTTAAAGACGTTGTAAAGACGCCTTTTCGGGGAAAAATACGTCATTATCACGTCAAAATATGACGTCTATATGACGGTAAACGCGGGTGCAAAATCTTCACTTTTTGACGTGAATTTAAGACGTCTTTAAGACGACGTGCACGACGAAAAACGACGTAAATTTGACGTCATTTTTACCAGTGTTTGCTATCAGGGATTCATTATTGGCTGTAGGCCATGTTGTTGGATCATACATAAGCCATATATGGTTTATGTTGGAACTGTGTATGACACTAAATACAATATTTATGTGGGAGTTGTGCATATTTATTAGTGCGTCAATTATTTGCTTTCTTCGTGAAAAATATATCAAATCATAACACGCTTTCCCAGATGCAGTTAATCTTAAGCCCGAATTTCCTATCTAGGTATGCACCAGATTGCACAATTTCAAATTCATAAATGCAAAATCTTTCTTACCGTGGGAGGGGGATACCCCCTCCCAAACCCTCCCCCTCCCTCCCTGCCCCAGCCCTCAGGCGCTTCGCTCCATCGGGACTCATTATTGGCAGTGTGTTGTTGGATCATACATAATGTTGCATAATTATGGTTTATGTTGTGTTGTGTGTGTGTGTTTTGGGGTACATATTTATTAGTGTGTCAATTATTTGTTTTCTACGTGAAAAATATATTAAAACTTTCTGGTCGATCAAATCATATCACGCTTTCCCAAATACAGCCGAATTTCCTATCTAGGTATGCATCAGATTGCACAATTTCAAGTCCAAAAATGCAAAAACTCCCTACCGTGGGAGGGGGGACACCCCCCTCCCACACCCTCCCCCCGCTCAGTCGCTTCGCTCCCTCGCAATGTCTCACTCTCACCTCTGGCTCAAACTTGGCAACCCAGAGTGTGGTTGGGCATGAGCCCCTATACACACCAAAATTGTGAGCCCCCTTGGGGTTTTGCCCCCCCCCCCCCCCCAATCCAAAACTGCTTCCGGCGCGCCTGCCTCTGACCTAATAAAACAAATATGCAATTTAGCTGATTATCTGTATAATGCTAATTCTACAACAAATTTTCAAGGTTGCCAAGGTAACATTGCTAAATTATCTAAAGAAACCTTTAAGCACATGAGAAAAAACAAACAAATATTGGACTGTCTACAACCTATTATCGCCTACAGGAATAATTCATCATCGATTATAAACGATAGTATCAAAGTGGAAATAACCCAATGATGCCAGGGTGGTAATATTGCTAGATTTCCTAAAGAATCCCTTTAGAACATGAGTAAAAACAAACAAACAAATATTGGACTTATGAACGTCTACAACATAATAGGATCGCCTACAGGAATAATTCATGATCGATTATAAACGATCGTATCAAAGTGGAAATAACCCAATGATCCCAAGGTGGTAATATTGCTAAATTTTCTAAAGAAACCTTTTAGAACATGAATAACAAAAGAAAATACAGTAGGACTTATGATTAACGTCTTCAGGTCTAATGGATACAGGATTCATTCATGATCGATTATAAACAATCGCATTAGAGTGCAAAGTAAAATTCCAATTTTTATAACTATTTACATTGAAAACATTGTTATTATGATCTTGTTTTTGCAGATATTAAAACTAATATAAATACCAACCTGTTTTTAATATTTTCAACATGATTTGCAAATTAATTATTTAGGCATCAACTCTTTGAAATACTAAACAGTCAATACTAACCATTTAAATCTCACATACTAAGAAGCGGGATATATATACGGAACCTATACGACAACTGATCAGTAAGGTGTTAGACGTAGGTTATAGGATAGGATAGGTTTAGGATTTAGGAATAGGATAGGATTATGTGTTACATGTTATAAAACTGTTGACTGTGGAATATACTACAAGACATAACCATCTCAATTTTTAAATTTTTAATAATGTAAAAATCGCTTCAAAATATGACGTCAATACGACGTCTTTTCGTCATAAAAAGACGTCGTTAGCACGTCAAAATATGACGTCTATATGTCGTGAAACGCGGGTGCAAAATCTTCATTTTTTGACGTGAATTTATGACGTCTTTAAGACGACGTACACGACTTGAAAATCACGTCAAATCAATAAGTAAAAATCACGTCTTATATTGACCAATAAGACGTCTTTATGTCGTCTTAATAACGTAATTAATGGTACAAATTGACGACTTAAAGACGTCATAAAGACGCCTTTTCGGAAAAAAAATACGTCAATATCACGTCAAAATATGACGTCGATATCACGGTAAACGCGGGTGCAAAATCTTCACTTTTTGACGTTAATTTAAGACGTCGTTAAGACGACGTACCCAACGTAAAATGACGTAAATTTGACGTAATTTTTACCAGTGTCTGCTATCAGGGGGAGTTCTCGCGCCCATATATATACCGGACAAGATTGAATGCGCCTCGTTCAGCGATCTGTCTTGAAGAGAGCACATCTTTACTGTCAACTTGCTTTTGCTAGTAATTTTTGGAGCCTTTGAGAGATACCACCCAAGGGTGCCAGACGCAAGAAGGGAAAAGGCCAGACTATCGCACCCCTGAGCCTGAACCAGTCCAACCAGAACCGGCACCAGAGGAGGCAGAGGAGACCAACCCCACCCAGAAAGCCAAAATAAATAAAACAGTAACTGCCTAAGTTACTGAAGAGCAAAAGCAGGAAATCATTAAGTTCCACATGAGAAATTAGGTCATTTACAGCAAACGCCTTGCGGGTTTCAAAGATGTCACCCAGAAGGAGGCTCTCTGGGCTGCACAGGCTGCCAAGATTAAAATATGGTACACAAGCATGAGGAACATGATGGGCCGGCTGGAGAAACGCGCCAAGAAGAGAGGGTCAGGAGGAGATGCCATTACTGACATGAACAGCACAGATCAGAGAAGTGGGTGCGGGGAGAAGTTCTATTTTTTTGATCCCACACATTGAGACGGTGGATGCCGAAATTGTGGCCTCTTTTGCAGCAAGTGCCGCATCCCCCAGGATGAAGAAGATATTGGTGGTCATCAGGGCTTGCAGCCAGAGGGCAGGGTGGGGGGGGGGGGGGGGTTCTAGGGCTTCCTCTTCCAGACCGTTGAACAGCTCAGAGTCGCAAAATATCTGAGCATCTGACATGTGTCATTTTCCACCAAGCATCCACCATAGCCATGATCCTAAGAAAAAAGCGTTTTTAATTGTAGTATAGACTGCCAGTGTAGGGTGGCTTCTTGATAGCAATGTGTTTGCTATTCAGGGCCCCAATGGCGTGGGGGATGGTCCATCTCTGCCCAAACTGGTTAGCTACAGCTGTCCAGGCTTCAGGGGTCACAGGTAGGATAAACACCTTATCTTTGTACGCTTGCACATTTGCCTGGCACACTTCTGGAACCATCTATGAGATCAGTGGCGTAGCTCCGGGGGGGGGGGGGCCGGGGCACGGGGGCACGGGGGGCACGTGCCCCCCCCCCCCCCCCCCAATAATTTTGAAAAAACAATAGAAAACATACGGGGGAATTAAAAAATTAAAAAAAGAAATACATAAGGTGTGCCCCCCCCCCCCCCCCCATAATGTTGCGTGCCCCCCAATCAGTCCGACCACGCTACGCCACTCTCTGAGATGCTGGACACTCCACACCTGAAGGCATACTCAAGGGACCGATAGTTGTCTCCAGTGACAAGGTGCCTCCGTGTCACTGCCAGTCTCAGTCCAGGTGAGAGGGGTTGCCTGAAACTGGTGAGTTCCCTCTCGATTGATGGGGCCACCTTCTGCAAGACTTCATCGAAGAGCTGTGGTGTTAACCTTGTGTAGTTTTTGGAACCGCTACTGATCTTCCAGCCTCAATTGGGTGTCTAGGAGGCTGGTCAGAGAACTGGCCAAGCTGTTGCCTCCTCTCCTCTGTGAGCCATGGTCGCAGCTCTGCTGGCCCTTTGTGGTTGGGGTCGTGGCTGGTCTGGCTGCTGCACGTCTAGCTTCTTCCTCTCTTGCGATAGTGTAAGCATACAGTACTACTGCAAATGTCACGTTGTCATCATTCACTCTGTAGAAGTTCAAGTCGGGCTGTATATATCCGTCGGGGTCCAATCGTAGCTCAAATCGTGATCACTCTCGATCCTCATCGTGAAAGACATCGTGAACACAATCATATCATATCGCAACAGAGCGCATCAGTTCGTGATGACCGTATCGGAAGGTATCCGAACGTATCTGCAAGTACCCGATCGTCCCAAATCGGGGACCCCGATCGTGATGATCGTGTCACATCGAGACCCAATCGTGGACTCAATTGGGACAATCCTATTGGAACGTATATGATCTGAACGGGAGACCAGTTCGTGACCATATCGCATCCAAGCGCAGCAAATCGTACGAGAACGTATCGACTCGCATCACCTCGTATCCAAACCTGAAATTTCAGAGAAGTTCCACGATAAGCTACGATACGAATGACCAATCGTGGCGTTCGTAACGGATCGCACGACAGTACGTGGCAACGCCGCATAGAGTAGAAGTAAATTGTGATTGTTTGGAGAAAAGTGTGTAATTTGTTGGAGAGAAAGTGGGTATGGAGCCTACTCCTACTTAGGACCCTTGACCCCCCTTGACCTGGGGAGCCACTTTTCCCTTTGTGTGCTGTGGGCCCGGGGGTCTTCAAGGGAGCTGTGCTCTTCTGTACATTACTCAATCATGGTGGTTCTCTCTTTTTATATATTTTCTTGTCACTTTTTGTTTTTTATTACAATGATTGCTAATTATTTGTAAATTTTGTGATTTTATTTCATTCTGAGATAATAAAACACATAACTATATATTTTTTTTTATGCGCACATAAATGATGTCATAAATATTCTTTTAAGAATGTTCAAATATGGACTTCATTTCAGAAAGAGCATAACAAATAATGTCCAAATACCAAAAAACAAAGAAATAGGTTACATATTGGCTGAGATATGCCCATCCGAATGATTTTTTTTGTCAAAGGGCAATCAGTGTTATAGTGCACTGGTTCCTAAATTTAGGAACCAGTGCACTAGTATAACACTGATTGCTCATTGAAGTAAAATTCATTCGGATGGGCATATCTCAGCCAATACGTAACCTATTCCTTTGATTTTCGGTATTTGGACATTATTTATTATGCTCTTTCTGAAAATGAAGTCCAAATTTGAAAATTCTAAAAAAGTGTTTTTATGACGTCATGGCTTCTCAGCGTGGTTTATTTATATCGAGCGCTCGTTGGCATGCAGCAGAGTATAATTGGGAGAAGAGACGGCGGCTTGTATACGAGCGGCCTGTACGCTCAGGGATTTTAGTGGCTTCGCGTAATCCACTTTTTGGCCCATATTTTCTACACGGTGGTAAGAAAACAGTCAAGTACAAACTAACACAAGTAAATAATATTGAATTATTGAATCAGTGATTTGTGAAACATGATAACCAAAATATCCATCAATCAAACATTCAAAAAAATATTATTGTGTACATTAACTTTATACTACATTTCGAATTCAGAGACATAATGAATCAAACTTAACTAAACGTGTTTATCGTTACTTTATAAATAGTGAAATTAACGGAATAATATGTTATGCTAGTATATTATTTTGTTACCTGGGTAAGGACCGCTGTCGATCGCATTTCCGATTTTGGTCTTCACACTTAAGAGCTGAAGCCGAGTTTTCTCGTCAAGTTCCTGTGTTTTGTTATAATACTGATTCATCTGTTGGCTCACGTTGCTACGAAATAGAAATAATTATTATCAGTCATATACCCACAAGTTCAGAAAAATATGTTTCCATACAACGTATGAAGACAATTATCATGATAATTGTCTAAGACGTATACGGTAGTCAAGGAGCTTGAAAATTCCCGTGGGATTTTTGGTATGAAAGCAAGCCACCCATTCAAATGTCTCAAGGGCACCCCACATAACAATAAAAAAACATGATTGCACTCTGAAATCTTGTGCAGGTGGCCAGCAGAGGGCACCCTTTAACCCTACAAAAATCCGGGCTACTTTAGGTCTTTTTTCGGTAGGGCGTCATTATGGCCCCCTTAAGATCTCGGCCTTGAAATGCCAAATCGTCGTGAAAACTTGCATGCATTTCAAGTAAGATGTAAACAATACCATGTTATTTTTGTTTTCTTCGAAAAATTCTCTAATTTGCATATCTATGGTAATTTGTGCAAAAAAGGTAATAAAATTCACATTTTTGCCCATAATCATATATACTCCATAATTAAACATTGGTTTTCACTACATAATTATATTGTTTAGACGATTTTGAATAATAATACAACAAAAGAAATTGGAAGAGCCTGATTATTCCTTATGTTTTCTATTGTTTTGATAACTTCTTATGTATTTCTGTGTTTTTTTTACGTATGTATTTCATTGTTTTTGTTGTTTTATTTTATTTCTAATAGTGCCGTCACACCCAAGCCGTTCTCGCTGCGCTCCTAATCCCCATTCATAAATTTGGCAGTGGGAGGCGAAGCATTGTCCGAACGATGATTAAATGACGAATGAATGGGAGGATTATCGCACATAGGTGAAAGGATAGCCTCTCATGCATGGACATACAATGGCTCCCTGAACAAAAGAGTAGGTCGCCGAAGACCCACGTCCGTTTTCAACATGTCGAAAGAGAGCGTGGGTCTTCGGCGACCTGATCTTTTGTTCAGCGAGCTATTGTCTGTGCATTCATGGAAGGATATCTATTGACACAATCGAGATAATCTTCCCATTCAGATCCTCATTGGACAAAAGACATTTTGCAGATACATTCCAGCGATTGTGATCAGCTATTGTCTAGATCGTGGCTGGAGTGTGGCTTGGGTGTGACGGCACAGTTACTTTAATGTAACTATTTTGACCCAAAAAACAAATACCTAAAAGGTAAACAAGACCTATTAGCCAATGATATATCTGTTTTGATGAAAACTGATATATCCATATGTTTTGTACACAAATAACGAAAATCGCGAATTTCAGGCTGACATGCAGTTACAAAAGGTCACGTGACTTCGTAACAAAAGGTCCGATTTCGAAAAGTTTATTTTAGATGCGCAAGACTCAAAAGAAGAAAGTCATCAAGCAGCGGGGCGTCATCCTTATGCGTTTCTGAGCAATCAGAAAAATTCCGGAGGGGGGGGGGGGGCATGTTGGCCCCCCGGCCTTATTAGGGTTAATTGAGCTAAGGGATATTATGATAAGCAACGGTCAGCCATGGGTGTCGGTGATCCCAATACCTCAAACACTCAAACAGTAGACAGTTACCAAGTGGTGGTAGGAACTTCATCCGGTCTCAATCAAATCCCTTTGACAAGGAGCTGTGCTTTTTTATGATTGTACGTTGGACGCTTGCAGTTGGAGTTGCCAACCGCCAGGCCATTCAGCAAGAAAATCGTCAACATCGTGAATAGTTGGATACACACTCATATACGGTTCGAAGGGTAATTTGTGACTTCTGCCCTACAGTGAATGAAGGCCAATGGTAATGTCTACATACCCTCATATGTTGTAACTAGGAGAGACACATATATTTCGCAGTAGACAACATTGACTTCGCAGAAGACATTGCAGATGGGAAGCGCTCCCTGCATGGGAGTATGGGACAGCGATGGCAATGAGGCACCTAGATGTATAACTCCCAGTCAGCTTTGAGAGACACACCGAAGGATCTGATGACATGTGAAACTACCAAGCTGCTTGACTGTCCAAAACCAAATAGTAACAAAAAACAGTATGTGCCTCCTTCGGACTAAGACGTATCAAGACCCTCCACAACCATCAAATGGCTCCCTTCCAGATGTTACCTTACTGATGGGTCGAACCGTGGTTAGGTATTATCAGTGAGCATTCAGAGAGGATAATGAAGCAGTCCTATAATGGGACGAACGTTCATGAAAATGCCACCCAAGAACATACTGGTATCCTAAAATAATCTACATACCATCCAATAATTGCCAGTGAGGTACTATACCAACCAATTGAGTAGGCACACTGCCACATTATAACAGCACACGTTTGCACATGACTGGTACTCACTACTCACTGTGCGCATGTAAGCCCAACGGATTAGCGCTAAAGTCATGGGTCCAGAACGCAAAACTGTGATCTCCCGTGAGTTGGGCCTGCACAAGTCAGCAAAGCATCTGCAGATGGCCCGCAATAACATGGACCACTTGGTACTGCGGCTAGGGGACTTTCACACCGTCATGGCACATCTTAGTTGCATTAGCGCGTACATCGAGAAAAGGGGGCATCGAATTCTTCTGGCCAGACACAGATGTGTACGAATCAATGATAGTGAAGCAGATCATTGCAGGAAAGCATGTGAGGAGAGCGATGGAAACACATTTATTTTGTTCACCTTACAGTCACTGTTCCATCTGAGGCCCGTCTGTACCAGACCGCATTATGGCAGTATCCCAATTTATGAATGTAGCAACACCAACTTCGTAACTGGTACAAAACGATGTGGCATTCCCCTGACAAGGCTGCTGCTTTGCCAACATTGAACTCCTCTAGTGGAATTGATAGCACTGTCTTTGCTGAATGTCCGCAGAATACCTGCTGCTGAGACCTAGACACAGTTTGAAACATAAGTCAGGTAACATCTGGAAGTGAACCATTTGATGGTTATGGAGGGTCCTTACTTTGTCCGAAGGAGGCATAGACTGGGGTTTGTGTTTTGCTATTTGTCTTTGGAAAGTCAAGCATATATGGTAGTTGCACAGGTCATTATATGGGATGTCTCACAAAGCTGGCTGGGGGTTCTAGCCTATGTGCCTCATTGTAATCATGGTAATGTTGGCATCGTTGTCCCATTCAGGGAGCGCTTCCAATCTGCAATGTCTTCTGCGAAGTCAACGTTGTCTTCTGCGAAATATATGTGTCCCTCCTTTACAACATAATATGTATACACCATCAGACGTCTTCATGCACTGTAGGACAGAACAAATTTCCCTTCCAACCTTATAAGAGTGTGTATCCAACTATTCACGATGTTGACGATTTTCTTGCTACACATGGCCTGGCGGTTGGCAACTCCAACTGCAAGCGTCTAACGTACAATCACAAAAAAGCACAGCTCCTTGTCAAAGGGATTTGATTGAGACCGGATGAAGTTCCTACCACCACTTGGTAACTGTCTACTGTTTGAGTGTTTGAGGTATTGGGATCACCGACACCCATGGGTGACCGTTGCGTATCATAATATACCTTGGCTCGATTAACCCTAATAAGGCCGGGAGGCCATCATGCCCCCCCCCCCCCCTCCCCCCCCCCCCCCCCTCCCTCCGGAATTGTTCTGATTGCTCAGAAACGCGTAAGGATGACGCCCTACAGCTTGACTGTCTTCTTTTGAGTCTTGCGCATCTTTTAAAACGATTTTTTTTTTTTTGAAAATCGGACCTTTTGTTACGAAGTCAAGTGACCTTTTGTAACTGCATGTCAGCCCGAAATTCGCGATTTTCGTGATTTGTGTACAAAACATATGGAAATATCAGTTTTCATAAAAACAGATGTATCATTGGCTAATTGGTCTTGTTTACCTTTAATGTATTTGTTTTGGGGGTCAAAATAGTTAAATTAAAGTTAGAAATAAAATAAAACAACAACAACAATTTAATACATAAGTTAAAAACACAAACAAAATACATAAGAAATTATCAAAACAATAGAAAACATAAGAAATAACCGGGCTCTTCCAATTTGTTGTTGTTGTATTATTATTCAGAATCATCTAAAGAATATATGTAGTGAAAACCAATGTTTAATTATGGAGAATATATGATTTATGGGTAAAAATGTGAATTTTATTACCTTTTATGCAAATTAGAAGATTTTTCGAAGAAAACAAAAATAACATGGTATTATTTACATCTTACTTGAAAGGCATGCAAGTTTTTGCGACGATTGGGCATTTCAAGGCGGAGATCTTAAGGGGGCCATAATGACCCCCTACCGAAAAAAAGACCTCAAATAGCCCGGATTTGTGTAGGGTTAAAGGGTGCCCTCTGCTGGCCACCTGCACAAGTGCAATCATATTTTGTTATTGTTATTTGGGGTGCCCTTGAGACATTTGAATAGGTGGCTTGCTTTCATACCAACAATCCCACGTGACTTTATTTCGGTGAACATGCTCCTTGACTAGTATAGGCCTACGCTTCGGCCCCGCTTCGGCTGTCTCTATTTTCTCCAAACGTTGTTTGTTTGATAGATATAAGGAAAACTATATGTCCTGTCTTCATATCCAGCCCCTAGTCCCCAACCATTGCCAACCATGAATTAAAACCATTCAAGAAGCATGCTCTGTACATCTGAGTGTGAACAAAATAGTTTAGCAACATGAGCGAATAATAGATCCTTGGTGTCTTGTATATATTCTTTCTGTCAGGGACTCATCCAATTCTTGCGTACTTCATTCGCTTGCCATTCTCATATCGTATTTAAATGGGACTGGGCTTTACACTGCTCGCTCATGGCGGTTGGTCAAATAAGCAGTTTATCCCAATAAATGGGAGAAAATATTAAAATATAGATAAATATATATACGATATTTGTTTAATATTTCGATGCACTAAACCACAGTATTGTTTGTATAAAGTAAAAGTTTGGAATAGACTTCAATTTGAAGTGTCTTGACTAAACATTTATCAGTAATTATGTTTCCAAAAAGCTAATCCTAACCTTTGAATACTCCACCATAAAACTCGTGATGTCCATCTTCCTCACTCGATCATAACTTATATTTCACGGGCAGATGGAAGCCAACAATAGTCATTTGATATCTAAGTGATCAGTTTCAGTTATCTATTACATGCATGTACATCAGCAACCATAGAGATATGCGTCTCCAAATTATCTTTATTCAAGCCTTAGAAAATAGGATCATAATAACTGCGAACGAACCTTCATGGGTCTCCTGCTGTGGACTACATTTGTCATAGGAACTTGATTTTTGTTTTTGTTTAGTTCCTAGGCTATACTAATAGTGTGATCTGCAAACCCATGAATACACCATACTATACTTAGAAATTGTGATGATTTTATAATTTGTAAATTTTTTTTTTTTTGGGGGGGGGGGAGTGGAGGAATTGGCTACTAAAATTCAAACTTTCATACGGTTTATCATAAATGTTGTTTTAGTTGTAAGTGTCCTTTCATAGGTTGTTATTCTCTATATTCATTGCCGTTGTCCTCCTCCTCCCTCCCCCCCCCCCCCCCCTCCACCTCCCTTTTTCTTCTTGTCGTATATGTTTCTATTGGTAGTACGAATTAAACGAACCTCTTTAGAATTCCAACTAAACTGTTACTAGGTAGATTCCTTTACAGAAAGACAGTGGAGCAACTGTTTATGATCGTAAAAAAGAGAATCTGCAACAATTTTTCACTACTTAAAATTGCGTTTGTCGAAGTAATGGGGTATACAAGACGACTGCTGACAGTGGGCGAAAACTGGCAACACTACCCTATCCATGTTTATTTGTCTACTATAGTGGGGGCTCTTATAGGTCATGGGGTGCGCACTTCCGGAAAAAAGCATGAAATGTGGCACACAGATAGTTTAGACCTTCCTCTTCAAGAAATTTGATGGAAGCAATTTTGCACGGCCCATTCTTGGCCGCCATCTTGAATTTCAAAATGGCCGCCATCTGGTACCTGTTTTCATCAATATCTCAGCAACTAAAACAGCTTAAGTGTTATATTCAGTGGCTATACCCACATAATGGGGGCCAACGAATCACCTGAATCGAATATCAAGACTTCAAATGACAGCCATCTTGAATTTCAAAATGGCCGCCATCTGGCACCTGTTTTCATCAATATCTCAGCAACTAAAACAGCTAGAAAGTTATTTTCAGTGGCTATACCCACATAATGGGGGCCAACGAATCACCTGAATAGAATATCAAGACTTCAAATGGCAGCCATCTTGAATTTCAAAATGGCCGCCGTATGGCACCTGTTTTCATCAATATCTCAGCAACTAAAACAGCTAGAGAGATATTTTCAGTGGCTTTACCCACATAATGGGGGCCAACGAATCACCTGAATCACATATCAAGACTTCAAATGGCAGCCATCTTGAATTTGAATTGATATGCCTATCTGTTTGTGGTCAACTTGTAACAATTTACCAATAGATGGAAGAAATTATGCACTTCCCATTTTTACCGCCATCTTGAATTTCAAAATGGCTGCCATCTGAAACCCTATTTTCTCAAATTTGTTAAAAACTAAAACAGCTGGAGAGTTTATTTCAGCCGGGTACACTCACATTTTCTGGGTCAACGAATCACTGGATCGTCTTTATAAGCTTCAAATAGTAGCCATCTTGAATTTCAAGATGGCTGCCACGGGTAGCCTATTCAATTATCTCAGAATAAAATCAGTCAGTGCATTTCGATGGGTATGCCCATCTTAGGTTGGAAGCAATTGAGCAATGTTGCTGATATACACCGTGTCCCAGAAAAAACGAAACCGGGTTTCATGGCAGAAATTTTCTGTCATAATGAATAATTTAATTGATGATATATATATGCCTGGAAAGCTCTGTGTCTCTTATTTCATTTGATGTGCAACTTATGGCACATACTTCAAGCATGACTGAATTAGAACAATGGAAAGTGGTGTTACCAATATTCAATTTGCACGCATAAATTTGAAGTTTGGGTGAGTTTTAAGAGTTGTAAACGTACTTATTTTTAAAAAGGACAAACACCACATAAAAGTTCATATTTTTATCTTTTACATGACACCTCATGCTAAACAAATAAATGATTTATGCCAGAGAACGAGTACAATGAAAACATGCCTGATTTCTGCCCGAATGAGTGAAAGTTGAGTGAATTTACACAAACATGGGGATCAGGAAATAGGCTATATCAGGAAAGTTACTCATTTGGGCTGGAATCAAGCATGTTTTCATTGTATTCGTTCTCTGGCATATATAATTAATTTTTTAATCATGAGGTGTCATATAAAAGATAAAATTATGAATTTTCATGCGGTGTCTGTCCTTTTTCAAAATAAGTACGTTTACTACTTTTAAAACTCTCCCCAAAACATCACCCAAACTTGCAATTTCTGCGCGCAAATTGAATTTTGGTAACACCACTTTCTATCGTTCTAATTCAGTCATGCGTGAATTATGTGCCATAAGTTGTATATCAAATAAAAGAAGAGACACATAGCTTTTCAGACATATATATATCATCAAGGAAATTATTCATTATAACATAAAATTTCTGCCATGAAACCCGGTTTCGTTTTTTCTGGGACACGGTGTATAATGATATAAAGATAATCTGAACAAAATAGAAGTCTACTTGACCATTTTATTTATTAAACAAAGTTATCGGGTAGGCGGTAGTTCAAAAGAGAATCAATGAGTGTACTAACCTACCTTTTGAAAAACAGTAACATTAATTCGAGCATTATTTGCAAATGTTTCAGTCCCCACTAATGAAAACTAACTAAATGGAAAAAGTATGAACATTTTGTTGACCATACAAATGTTCACTTCCTAATATTCGGTTCTCATCGACAGCCTTCGTCAGCTGTGCATGACCTGACTGTTGACCTTTTTTTACAAAATTATCAATTTTCTGATCGTAGACGTCATCAGGTAGTTTGTTTCGCGCACTGTCTCTGTTCAGTGTGGGTTGAAATGCCAGGATATATATACATGCAGATATCTTCCTTCACCCTTTTTGTATTGTGCTACATTTCCGAAATGTAGACCTTTTGCCAGTCCGACCTGATGTGGCCCGTTTTGAGACACTCCAGAGGAACGAATTGGGCGTCGGTGTTCCAAATGTCTGGTCTTGGGAGATCGCTATGTTTCTTTCACTTATGATTCACTGCATAGGACTGTTGTTTGACTCCTTGCAGCTAAATGGCTAGTAATCCACCCTTTGCATGGAATTACAATGTATATACTACACCCCACAACTATTTTTGATGTTGTCTTTAGGCGGTACTAAGATTTTGTTTTGTGTTCTTGTCGGCTTTAGATACACCATAATGCCCAATTAAATTGAAATTCAGTTGATTGCATCTGAGATTTCTAATATCTGGTCGGATGAGTGTCATTTTAAGCATTGCATGTTCCTCTCAGATGGGTGATCCTTCTGTAGCTTTTTAAGCCCAAATATAGTTGCAACACACATAATAGAGACTAGTAATATGTTATCATCTGGACAGCCAAGGGATTGGTGATTACAATAATAGAACAAAGTAACAGTCACTCCTAATGTTTGTTCAAATAGGTAATTAGAGGTGAAATGAGACATTGGACAGTGTGAGTTGCTTTCCGATAAATCTTAACTTTCAGGCTACAATCAAGTTTGGTCACTATCATGACTTATGAAAGTGTCAAGGAACACGTTGACTTATCATTCCCTTCGTTATGACTATATGTTTACTCCTGCACAAATTGTTTCTTGAGTTTGGGATGAGTGTCATCCATGTAACGGTAACAATACCACCAAATTTGTGGTTTCGGTGCATTGTCAATGCCTATTTATTCAAGGGTTTTATTTACAAATTTCATAGGATGGGAGTGAGAGGGAATATTATTGCTGCTTCACGGATTTGTTGGTAAAAGATCCATTGTAGCCAATGTATGTGGACCCTGTATGTGTACATGTTCTTGCAGGGGTTAGAAACCTAGCTCACAGACAAACTGGTCCAGACCTATCCTATTATATCTCCTCCTGTGTAACAGACATGTCACCACGTAGCCAACTCTCGATTAAGCGTAGAAACTATCGAGAGTGGACACGTGGAAGACGAGATCTTCGATCATTATGACGTGTCTTTACGTACATTACCTACTTTAGTTGCCATAGACAAATCAACACTTGAGGACACAATTATCTAGAGTATATATAGGACCAGCATGTCTGTATTATATTGTCCTACTCCTGGAAGAATGTCTACGCTGCGCAAACCGATACTTTGACTATACAGTGACACTTTTAGCGAGCAGATCTTGAACTCCATTTATCCGGACTTAGCGAAAAGGAGGGCATGTGGGCACTTAATTATGGTAGCTTGGAAGATTTACCAGGGAGAAATTCACACAGTTGGTTTATATAAAATGTTCGCTCCAGTCACCCCTGTCAACATTAGGAGTGACCCATACTTTGTTTTTATCGATCCCTATCAATCCCTTGACACTCTCCAAGTGTGGCTTATCTAATTGGGCTTTTAAAATGGGCCAAAGCCAACTAGATAAACCCACACTTAAAAGGACATATCGTTCTACCCTACATCAAGGGTGCCTCAAACGCTCTTTGAAGGAATTTGGAATCAAAGTGTATTACAAGCCGTCAAGAACATTACACCAAATATTAGCAGCTCATAACGACACGACTGAGAAAAGGAGCATAAATGGGTGGTGTATATGATTCCTTAGCATGGACAAACAACAAAAGGATGTTTGCAAGGAATCACATTAAGCAGATACGGAGCTGTCTCTCAAAACCATATTCGTGGAACACTCCCGGAACACTGAAGCAAGAATTCAATCAATACAATGATTTACAAGATGGCTACCACCTGACATTTTAAAAGCAATTAAGGTAATTCAGTGACATCAACATTAAGTATAACCACTAAAATTGATTGTGTTGCAGTGTGATCTGTAATAAAGGGCTTGAACTGAATACAGTTCCCAGGGTGGCCATCTTGAAATGTATAACGACTGTCATTTTAAGACATCTATAAAGTCGATCTAGGTCATTAAATGACGCCAACAATGACGGCATAACCTCTGACATTATTATCCAGATGTTATTGTTTCTGAAATATTAACCCTTTCTTAAATAAAGGAACTGAGTGTGCTATATATGCACACAATATATGGGAATGTCAAAATTTTGAAGCGAAAACAAATTTCAGGTGGTGACCATTTTAAATTGAAGATGGAGGCGAAAATGGCACTTGCTAAATTGCTTCTTCTTCTTCTTCTTCCAATTTAAAGTCATACCTGTAAAGTGTCAGATATTGCACAAAATGACATTTGAGACTTCAATCCTATATCAATATCATTGTAAAATACAATTGAAAGATTTGTGAAAGTTTGAAAGAAAACGAACACTGTTTACCTAGTGAAAAAAACGAATATTGAGTTCATATTTTATCACCGAATACTGATGGTCTGCCATACATTTGTCGCAGTAATGAATGATCCGTTTGAGATATTCGCACCGTGTATGTCTACACCACTGAACTGGGTAGAGTTCAGTGGTCTACACACGTAGTACAGAATTCATGGAATTTGAACTCGCTCGGCTCAAAGTTCAATCTCCGGAATGTTTTCACGGGTGCTGCATGCGGACGTTCTCAGCTAGGACAATTGTACTTTTTATCAAAAGCGTTAATCAACGTGATTGAAATAAAAGATTTAAATGATAATTATCTTCATACTAAAGGGACATTTGAACAAATCAAACCCTATTTTATTATTCTTTTACCATAAGCTAAACAACACGGTAGAACAGAAACGAGGAAGCTCCAAGTAATTTTCGTGGATTTGGACACTTTACAGGTATGACTTTAAGTACAGACCGCCGTAGGCGAATTATCGTACTATCGCGCACTAGGCTCAGCGGAGCTTAACCTGCGCCACCTCCTTGAATATATCCAAGGAGGTGCTACCAACTATCTCTGATGGCAGGGCATTCCACAGCCTAGTTGCATCAGGGAAAAATGACTTTTGGTAGACTTGGTTTCTTGCCCAGGGTATTTGAAACTTGTCCGGAATCCCACGGGTTGAAGGACCAGTGGTTGGTATAAAGTAGGTGTTTGGTGGGATGTCTATCATGTTGTGGACTATGCTGTAGACCATACAGACTTTTTGTTGAGCCCTTCTCTCCTCTAGTGAGGTCCACTTGAGTTGTCTCAGCATATCAGTAACACTACTAGTTCGTCTGAAATCCTGTGTGCTATCTGTGCTTCCAACCATTCTGGGTGCATCTGACTTGGGTCTTTAAAAACAGATAGGCATATCAGTTGAAATAAACTCTGTAATTGCTTTAGTTTCTGAGATGGACTTAAATATAGGCTTCCCATGGCGGCGATCTTGACATTGAAGATGGCTGCCTTTTGAAGTCTTGGTATATGATTCAGGTGATTCGTTGGCTTCCATTATGTGGGTATAGCTTCTAAAAATAACTCACTAGCTGTTTTAGTTACTGAGATATTGATGAAAACAGGTGCCAGATGGCGGCCATTTTTAAATTCAAGATGGCTGCCATTTGAAGTCTTGATATTCAATTCAGGTTATTCGTTGGCCCCCATTATGTGGGTATAGCCACTGAATTTAACTCTCTAGCTGTTTTAGTTGCCGAGATATTGATGAAAACAGGTGCCAGATGGCGGCCATTTTGAAATTCAAGATGGCTGCCATTTGAAGTCTTGATATTCGATTCAGGTGATTCGTTGGCCCCCATTAGTGGGTATAGCCACTGAAAATAACTCTCTAGCTGTTTTAGTTGCTGAGATATTGATGAAAACAGGTGCCA
Organism: Echinarachnius parma; assembly: GCA_037951105.1. Lineage (NCBI taxonomy): Eukaryota > Metazoa > Echinodermata > Echinoidea > Clypeasteroida > Echinarachniidae > Echinarachnius > Echinarachnius parma. Next base: position 22,509 of record JBAMJV010008468.1, read on the forward strand.
GATGACGGCCATTTTGAAATTCAAGATGGCGGCCAAGAATGGGCCCTGCAAAATTGCTTCCATCAAATTTCTTGAAGAGGATGGTCTAAACTATCTGTGTGCCAAAATTCACGCTTTTTTCCGGAAGTGCACACTTCATCCCATATATTGACTTAAGAGCCCCAACTACTAGTATATTTATGTCAAGTTGTCAACTGTCATTTGCCCTGACGAAGATCCTGCTAGGATTGAAAGCTAGGCTGTATACGACTCTCAGTATATTTATAGGAATAACTCTATAGATGCAGGTGTACTTACGAGGACCACGCCATGACAGATGTATACTAAACAAAATTGAGCGATGAAAATGGAAAAAATAATAATTCTGCTCCTCTAAGATAGCGTTTAAAAACCAGACAATCCTGCTAGACTAAAGTAATTCGGATGCGTTCAAATTTCCAAAACGTCCTGGGGGAAATGTATCCTAAATGTCGCATCACGGATTACACGTATGAACCGAATAATTCCGCCGTACAGAATGTTGATAAGGTTAGCAAGATTATATTTGTACACATGCAGCAGTAGCAACGTCATATTCATAAATTTACTTTCATGACCATTTTCTTTCATATACCTTATCCTGGGGAAAACCCAACCTGTTCCTGCATTGGGCAATGCCAGTGTTAAATCATGCGGCAAATTAGTAGCAATTGTTTGCACTTGTGCATGTGCACACGATGACGATTGTAATATATTTGTAATATATATTGTAATATACATGTATTTGTAATATACATTTATAATATATATTTCTGGGTCAATAAAATATTTGTATTTTATTGTTTTGTTGTAAAGTTTTTTTCCTAACTATAAGCCCTAGCTATGCAAAAAATATATTACAAATATATATTGTAGCACTTATGTGCAATTGTGTGCACTGGTGCATGACCTCGATGAAACGAGGCACAAAGACGGTTAATCAATGTTGTTGCATTTCAGAAGCATATTTTATTATGAGCAAATAATTGTTTGCTATATGGGATGCCAACCCCCCCCCCCCCCCCCCCTCCCTCCCCATATAATAGAATATTACGTGCTAGTACATATTGGAGTAGTTGGACTGATAATGTGAAAATTGAAGACCCTCAGTTGCCGCTTGTTCCGGTTTGTCTATTTATTTACTAATGTCATACATAATTTCTGGGTCACATAAATATTTGTATTTTATTGTTTTGTTATAATGTTTTATTCCTAACTATAAGCCCTATGCCAAAAATATATTACAAATAAAATCAATAACCAGCGTAGTATCTCTAAAAATGTCTCAAAGAAATTTAGGCAGAAGATCCGTACCTCAGCCCCATAAAATGCCTGTATGCGGAATAAGTTGACTTCGAATCGTCTGCTATATATTGAGTGGCGAAGTGTGACGTCATCAAAAATCTAAACCCCTCACAAAAAGTTCCACAATTCAAGTTTGAGCGTTCATATCTCTCCTATTACTTTATTACCGTTCATGAATCTGGTATCATTGGAAAGCTTGTATTCTCTCCTTGGTATGACATTTGTTATGAATATGTTATCATGGAATGTGCATGACATCCAAATATGGGGCAAAGACAAATGTGAAATGTTGCAAAATGCAATAATATTGTCAACAGCGTCCCCTCCTTTGTTTAGGAGAATAAAGTGTTCTGAATGATGTTAAGGCGGTTATGCGTGAATGTCAATGGCTTACTTTATTATCATTTTCTTTGGAAGATGAAATGTGTCTTAATGATTTGAGGGGATGCAATAACGTTGTTGTATGTTGTTAGGAAGATGTATTGTGTTTTATTGACTGATTGATAAATTATCATTATGTTTGATGTGTACAAAGATTGTTGCAAAAGTTCCGCAATTTAAGTTTGAGCGTTCATATCTCTCCTATAACTTTATTACCGTTCATTAATTTGTTATCATTGGAAAGCTCGTTTTCACCCCTTTAAATTGGTATGACATCTGTTATGGATATTGTATCAAGGAATGTGCATTACATCCGAATATGGGGCAGAGTCAAAAGTGACATGTTGCAAAATGCATTGATATTGTCAACATGATTTATCATATAATTGGGAGAAGAAGTGATGTTTTGAATGATGTTGAGGCAATCATGCATGATGTCAATGGCGTATTATAATTACCCTGGAGGATGGAATGGTTCTGAAGTGGTCGTGATTACAATTGGGCATTTTTCTGTTGTTTGGACAACAAAAAGTGACGTTTGTACTGTACTTGTGGTGGATTTTGTGTAAACTTGTGTAAAAGTCAAACATACTGATAATTTCTGAATCAGTCAGTAAAACACATTACATCTCCTAACAACATACACAAACGTTATTGCACCACCTCAAATTCATAAGGACAGATAATTATCATCCTCCAAAGAAAAGGATAATTCGCCATTGACATCCACGCATATGACCGAGTTAACATCATTCAGAACACTTTATTCTCTCAACAAAAGGAGGGTACACCGTTTACAATATCAATTCTTTTTGCAACATTTCACTTTTGACTTTGCCCCATATTCGAAAGTCATGCACATTCCATGATATCCATAGCAAATGTCATATCAATGTGATGGTTTCCAATGATACCACATTTATGAACGGTAATAAAGTAATAGGAGAGATATGAACGCTCAAACTTAAATTGCGGAACTTTTTGTGAGGGGTTTATATTTAGAACTTTCAAATTTGAACTTCATTTTCTGAAAGAGCATACAAAATGATGTCCAAATGATGAAAATTAATTGAATATTTTAAGTATTGGCTGAGATATGCCCATCCGAATGAATTTTACTTCAATGGGCAATCAGTGTTATAATGCTCTGGTTCATAAAAGTTATGAACCATCATTTATGAGGAACTTTTCTATTTCCTCTATAACCTTCATTAGAAAAATAAATCATAACTGCTTTTTAATATATCTATAAATAGAACCTTATTCGTAAATACGTCTGCAAGGAAATAATTTTGTTCTGGATTTACTGATTACCATTGTATTATTAGTTGGTTGAAAGTAAAGTGGGAAATAAATGATTGAAATCAATTCAATTCAAAATCACACAAATCATACAGGCACACATTTCTACACAAACCATCCAAAAGACTGGAAACCACATGACTTGTATAGTTTTACCTAATCCATTTATTTCAAAACCGCATGAAAAACTAGCAATGTTTTTTTCTTAAAAAGCAGAAAACTGTGACAGATTGTTATCTACATTGATAATCTAGCAGCATAAGAACTACATTGGATCTACTATACATGGACACTGTAAAACGTCTATAAATATAAACATTATCATCTGCTCTTTCGAAACTAAGATGTTACATTTTTGGTGAAATTATCTGTTGTAATTCTTTCTGTTTTAGCTGTGTATTTGTGGTATTTTGTAGTCTATTGTGGTCTTTGTGGTCTATTGTGGCCTTTATACAATTAAAAGTTTTAAAAATGGCAAATTTTAATATTTAACAGGTAAAACAAAGTAAAAATTACTTGAAATACGTTTCTTACAAATGTTACATCCTAATATTGAGAAATCTGTTTGATACATGTTATCTAGTGCTTTCTTTGTCCATATGAAATAAAACATTTAAATATGTCCATATATAGAAGGTCCATGTACTAACTACTTGCAATGACTTACTTAGTAAGAATCAAAATACACAAACAATTTACCAATGAAACACAAGATATAATATTTTGGGTGGAAAATCTACAGAATACAATTGTTCTTAGCTACTGATCATATTGGAAGTACTGATACAACATGAAAACAGGCAGTATTTAATTAGATTGTCTGTGGGGGGTGTATGTGTGTTCATGTATGTGTGTATAATCATGAGCGTGTGTGTGTTTTGTAAGCATATGTGTCTGTGTGTATGTTAGTGAGCGTGTGTTTGTATGCATGAGTATGTGTGTATGTTTGTATGCATGTATGTGTGTGTGTGTTTGCATGCATTTGCGTATGTTTGTATGTATGTATGTACATGAGTGTTTGTGAGGAGGGTTGAATACATTTACAAGGACAGAGCACCAAGAAAATTTTCAGAGAACTGGTCTCGGAGGGCATATATTAGCCCTCAGAGGTCAAACAAAGGAATTTCTCTCATATATTGTCAAGACATCTGGGGAAAAGGGATATTAGAGGCACAACATCTGTCCTCTGGAGTATAGCCATGTAAGATTGTAGGTGTGTGTGTATGTGTTTATTTAGGTGCTATTGAAAACAGCATTATAGCCAGCCCTGTTAAAAAATCATTAGCCATTGATTCTTCATACACATGTAAGCAAAATCAATACCGAACCATTTTAAAAACACATGACATGTTAAATATAAAAGTCTGTAGACATGAAAATTATATTACCTTATACTCCGTCACCAATTAAGTAATTTCCCCACTGTCAATGACAAACATGAGTCTTTTTGACTGAATGCAATTTTTTTTCCTTTTTGTGACTTAAAATAATGAATACAACATGATTTCAGAGCCATAAAAGTGGTTGAAAAACAGCTTGAATACAACAGTAATTATTTTAGACAACGGTTACAAACTGAGCAATGAATTTGGCTATGTACAATGCATGAACTACATGATAGATGGAAATATGTACTCTTATTTAAGACTCTTGCTTTATCTTTAAAGGAATACTGCTTCTAAATAGGGAAGAACTGGTAAAAAGGGTGAATACGAATTGGGGAAACTACCTCATTGAAACATTTTACACCACAAGTGATTAGATTAACTTTGAGGTGGACCCCATAAAGCAAAATGCATAACGGTCAAAACAATTTCCTCCAACTTAATTAAAACAACAAGTACAAATATATACAAAAAATATGAAATCTTAAATAGAAATGAGACATGGATTAACAAGCTTTGACAATGATATAAATAACTTAGAAAATGTTTTTTTTTTTAAAGTAAACAAGAGCTGGACACTACATAAAATGTGCCTTATATTAAAGCCAAACTGTCCCAAACTGAGTCTCATTTAACTATTCCAGACAACTCATTGACACAATGGCCCCAATGACTTTCTCTAAAGCATGTTTTCTACAGCTTTTCTTTTTTTTCTTATTTCTGTTGCATGTGTTCTACATTGACTACTGTCTAGAGCAAATCTTTGGTTCGATTCAACCGTACACAAGGAATGTCATCTATATTACTTCACAGTAGTTAACTTCAGTTTTGGCCAGCTTTTTAACAAAAGGCACTGATTCCTTGCATGATTTTAATTTTAACAGAAGTGCTGGATAAAATGAAAATGTTGTTCAACTGTTCGTAGCTATTATTACTTTAAAAAGATAATAACAAAATATAATCAACCAATAAAGACATCTAAAGTAAAATATATATCACAACAAACACTGTTTAGTAGTGAACAATTATATTTTTTGGACGATTACAATTTATAAATGACCATCTGGACTGGGGTCACTGTCTAACCTAATTTTAGAAGAAGGATCAAATTATAATTGTGATATTGTTTTAATTTATCAAAACTCTCAGCACATAATAACAATGAATACAATTATTTATTTACACATATAGCAATGCTTGCATTTGAGGGTAAAATGCACTTTTAAAAAAGGATCATATTTCACACATACTTCTTTGCACAAAAGTCAGATAAATTGTCCATACTTTTCATTTTTCTTTGGGCTATTTACAAATGGAAGTTAGCTTTAAAGAATTACAAATCAAATCACTGATTGTAACATTTATGTAATAAAAATGGCATCCATATCGAGACAGTTGTGATATTCTTTAAAAATATAAATAAAGATATTATACAAAGAACGAGAACACTATAAAATAGTTGTCTCTTTTACGTTAATGTATCTTATCTTTAACAAACTTTAAAAATAACTTTTAAACTATTACTACTCAACCAATAATTCAAAAACCTTAAAATGATTAATTTAAAAAAGGTCAAAGAAAAGTAATTTTATTTAAAAAGGGGAAGCCATCATATTGAATACATGAACAAATATGTAGGATAAATATGCCTTACATCTTCGAACTGCACATAATATCTTTTATTACTTTTGTTCCTATTTTCTGGAAAGTAATGATACATGTATATGTTTTTAGTACTGGAAAATCACACTAAGTATAATTTATATTTCTTTCATTCTAGGATAACAAGCATAAAATGGTAAACTACACAAGTTTTTTTTTTCATTTATATGTTGTGCGCCAAGTTAAACAAATGCAAGATTACCTCAAATAAGAAAGATGGAGTATATATGTGACAATTTTTTAATACAAAGTATTTTTATTTTAATCTGCAAATGTTTGCTATAAAATTCGGACAATTCTCGATCAAACGTTCGCCATCACTGAAATCTTCCTCTTTAAAACAAATAATGCTATAAGCTATAAAAAGATAAATGTGTTGATTACTTATTTTCCCACCACCTGTTAATGTATTCAAACTTTGACAGGATAACACACTTTGTAATGATTTCCTTCTTATGATTATAAAATTAATGAAACTTTCAACAGGATAAAGAAGCAACATGCTCTTAAAAATTTCCAACATGAAACAAGATACAGTTGATTTACAACCAAACCTATCCTAAACAACATTGGTACTTAATTTATCTTTTGAAAAGGATAAAGAAACAAGAGGTTGTAACCCCATCCTCAACAACAATCAAATCTAATCTTTCTGCCACAAAATTTAAGTCAATGTATACAAATTTAAACAGTATAAAGAAACAGTCTCTGTTAAATATCAAACATGGAAAATGCATCTCCCTAGCTACCGTACATATCGGCAAGCTTCCTGAACTGCGGGCCCCAGTCATTCAGGTAATCATAGTTCTGCTCCGACTCTGTGCTGCTACTGTTGAGTGAGCTGAGCGACCCCGCGGTCGACCCATCTCCCTCGTAGTCGAAGACGTGGGTCTCGTCGTATGGCGGGCCCTCGGGATCGTCATTGGCACCCTTCAGTCGCTCGTTGATGAAGTCTCCGACGTTGGGATCATCGCTTGCTGCTAAAAAGGAAAAAAAAAAAAACAAGAAATGTTCAAGATTATGTTTTACTTTTTAAAAAAGAAACCAAAAATAATATTAATTGATTTAATAGATAGCTGTCTGATCAGTATTTCAATCTTCATTTGCCCCCCTCCAAGGTTGCTGAAGAATATTCATGATAAATTTTGCGTGTTGTATGTTTAAAGACCATACAAATTGCTGCTCGAACAGAAAAAAAACAAGAAGGCGAGGTACTGCTCTTTAATAAGAGTAAAAAATAAAAGAATTTTAGTTTCTATGGATATATTATTTTTGTTTTTCAGCACACCATTCCACACACAAACCAGCCAAACAGACAATTATCTACCTATATGAAAATGCACAGGAAAATATACACAGAATCATATCGAGTTAGTGGAAGATTAAACCATTACTTATACAAACCTGGTAGACAGTGTATTAACCTGTTGAGGACTAGTTCAGGACTAGTTCCGAAAATACTCAGGTTTAAGGTATTATGTAGAATACATGTTGTAAATGTAGCAAAATCCATTAGTCTTGAATGGGTTAACTCTGTGGGGATTATAAATCTAGCAGGGGATAGGTTAACCCATTGCTTATGGGAAAATGGTCCACACTGTATTCACTCTATTGGGTTTTCAACTAAGGTTAACTTACGCATTGCCATTGGCACTGGGTTGCGATTGACCAGTTCCATCTCGGCTGGCTTGACGGGCTTCACCATCACTGGGGCGGCCTCCACGGGCTTGCGCAGCGTGCTGAGGTCGTACGCGTCGTTATCCTCCTCCCCGCCTCCCTCCTCATCGTAGTTGATGAAGTTCTCCCTGATGTCGTCCTCTGCGTCCACGGCGATGGCGAGGGCTGTCTTGCGGGTGCGCTGCCGGGTGACTAGCACCAGACCCAGTAGGAGCACTGCAGGGAAAATACATCGGAAACATTTCAATTTATGTTTAACGCTTTAATGAAAAAGGGTGAGCAAAAAATCACAAAACATAATGGGACAGCTTCATAGAGTACTTCAGGACATCTGTACCTGCCATTACATTCCCGTTAAATGAATAATAATACTGCTGAAAAATGGTTACCAACTAAAGAAATTCCTTTGTGATAAAATGAGTCAGTAAGACCTAAGCCTTTGAATTGATCCTTGCAGAATCTTTATCAGGCTAAAACTCTCTTTAGCTAAGTAAATCTCAGATGATGCAGTTTGGCTTACTTTAAAAGTTAAATTTTTAACTATAATTATTCAACTGACATACCATACCATGAGCAAAAAAACAGATGACCATCAGAACCAATGTCATTCAGAGTATTGACTAAATACTATGATTTTGTTTAAGGCGCGAAACTCCAAATGGACCTTCCAAATCTACTGAACAATAATAGATATTGTTATTTCATTGACATAAGATAAGCAAAATGAAAGTGATCACAAGAACCAATACCTGGGTGCTAATTATGCGTGACATACTAGGTCGCACAGTTGATCCCCGTGTTCCCCAACTCACAGATGCACTTATATCCCCGGGAGTAGTTCTTCATCATTAAATTTGAACTAACCAAAAGTTCAGAAGTTGTTTTACTTACATAGGATAAGCATGATACAGATGATCATGAGAACCCAAGCCAGGGTGCTCAGTCCCAGAGTGTTGACCTGCGTGGCATACTCCGTCTCGCAGTTGATCCCCGTGAAACCCATGCGACAGGTGCAGTTGTAACCCGTGGGGTTCATCTCCGCACAGGTGCCACCATTGAGGCAGGGGTTCGAGTCGCACTCGTTGATGGCAAGACACTGGTCACCTCCAGCAGGTTCGGTACCAATAGGACATCTGACAAAAACAAAATCAGACACAAACATTGGGTATATATTTTATGTTTTTTATGTTTCCTCGTCAGTTAGCCTCTGAAGAAGATTCTGCTAGGATCGAAAATTTAGGCCCCATATTGACTCTCAAAACAAAATCAGACACAAACATTGTATTAGAGAAGATTGCCTGTTAAGACAGGGGTTCGAGAACACTGGTCATAACCTGCAGGCTCTGTACCAACAAGACATCTGTGGGGAAAACAAATTAATAAATCAGGCACACAATGTCAAAAATACCATTAGAGAACAATAACCTTGTAGGATCTTAGTTGCCTCTGTCAAGACAGGGGTTCGAGATATACCCATTGATGGCTAGAACGCAGGTCATTGCCTGCTAGCTTGTACCCACTGGTCATCTATGGAAAACAAAATCAGACACATGATTTGACAAACATTGTAATAGAGAACAAGATAATCATTGTTAGATCTGAGGGTAAGATAATTAAAGAAAGTTTGGCTAATCATCACAGTTGCTTCCCTTAGACAGGGGTTTGGGCAGACAATCACACCATTACAAGATAAGTGAAGGAAAGACATTCATAGTAGGAGCAAAGAGCAAGATAATAACTAGAAATATCACTGAATGTGAATAATACCCCTACAGTACTGGTTTGTGAAGAGGATAACATAATGATTATTAAAGGACCTAAAGAATACAACATACTTTGACACTTAGTCCATAGTTGATGACTTGAAACATAGGTCTGCCGAAAAATAATCCATGAAAATAAACACAGTAGTGATTTAAGACTATTTTTCTGATGCCAAATCTCACTTAGCAGCCAGTTTACGCCCCACCCACATTTAGGGTCCGGAATCGGCAGCGTGATCGACATGTGATTAACAATTCATTGGCTTACGTCATGACGCGTCATCTACAGAATTTAGTTCATTAGTCCGTTCTTTAGATGACGTCACATTTTGGCGATTTAAAAGGGCGTTCCCAGGACAATTAGATATTGACTAATTACCCCAAAATTGATTGATTTCATGAGAAATAACTGCCAAATTCTTTTTCTTCTGGAAAAATTACATATAGAGAGCCGAATTGTGAAAATTAGGCCATCTAGACGCTGTACTTCCTTCAAGTGAAGAAGCCACACTGTATGGTGCACCAATATTTCTGGAGCAAATTTCTGCTTCCTATATACCCCCTTTCAAACTTTGTATGGCAGGGGTATAATTACAGAGCTACCGTCATTGAAATTCAACAATCAGGAAGATTTAGGGAAATTTCATCAGAAATCAGGAAGATAGCTACTGTATATAATGCATACAACCTAATGACAATAATTGTTTGATAATCAGGAAGATTGGCTATCTGATGCAGTAATCTTGGTCTATTTGCAGGAAGTCTTCTGCGAAATCAGGAAGACTTGGCACCTATGTAATTATAATATTAGTTCTGCTAACCCAGGAAGGTCTAATCATTGCTCTTGCACTGATCTCCCAGAGAGCAATACATGTAATATCTTTACTTCCGTCATTAAATGAACACACACAATCAACCCAGCATTTAACATGCACTCTCTCCACTCCCCGGAGGGCATTCCAGCCAGCAATCATCATCATTATCAGCAGTTCTCATCAATGACTTTTACTTACTCGCATTCATAGAGCCTCCAATAATCCACACAGCCGGTGTCTCCCGTACATGGGCTACTGTTGCAGACATCTGAGGGGCATCCTTGGGTCACACCAGCTGACTTGGTAGCTGTTGCATAATCATTAGTGCCCTCCATTCCAAGGAAGTTGTTGCTTATTCTCGGATCATTCATACAACCTGGAAGAAAATGATAATACATATTTAAGGAAAAATTATTCACCATCACTCGAATTAAAAATAAATAGATGTAATATATGAAGGTGATATCACTACTAGTTGGAATCTTCTATAGTTGATAGAGCCCTCTATACGAAGAAATGTGAAGATTACCTATAGATTGTTATACAATTACCTTCCTAAAAAGATATTAAATGACACTTGTAGTATTTTTGCATAACAATAACACAAATCAAATATAACAATAATAATAGATAACTGAGGCACGACTTTCAGTCTCAAGATTCTAGATTTAGAAAAAGAAAAAACAAATTTCAAGAAAGTTCAACTCGTGACACTTAAACAGTTTGACTCCTGGCCCAAATTATCAGGTAATGAGGCACAAACCCATTGAGGAATAAACTCACATTAATCACCATTTTGATGCACTATTTATATCATATATTCATAATTCTGATGTACACATTGAACAAATAGACAATCCGACAAGAAAATTCGTCACTCACCCATCAAATCCTGTGAGACCATAGCAGCCTGAACCCTGGCACCGATGACCAGGGAGTTCGGGTCGACAACCAGCGTGGAGAAAGTACTCTGTCTGTTCACCGTCTCCTTCGCGCCACCGCCGCCGTCGATCTTGATCGTCACAACGTTGTCGTAGCGGTCAAAGTTGATCGGGTGCCAAGCACCGTCGCTAAGAACAAAGCCATCGAGGGTTACGGAAACCTCACCATCACCAAGATGCCAGCTTACCTGGAGATAGCTATTGACAACCTGGAAAGAGCAAGAGAACATGAAAAATTGTATTTAGTATTATTCTTGTCCATTGTATCCAAGGAACAACATCGAGTCAGGTCTTGATCTCATAATCATCAAAACATTATCATAGCAATGGAGACCTCAACAGCCCCAAAATGCCAGTTAACTTGGAGATAGCTATCAAAAACCTGAGAAGGGCATAAAGAGGACAACGTAACTAATATTATAGTCTTGTGACGGCTTAGGGGAAACAAGAAATGTTAACAGGTGACCTGCGCATAACTACATGTTTCGTAGCTGGGGATCACCTTTGGTAGCTACTAAGACAGGCTAGACAAGTGCCACAAAGATCCTTGTATGGTGGGAATAGGATGAGTTTTATTTCATTTGCAAAAAGAAAAATACCCCTTAACCCTGACAGTGCTGAAAATACAAGTTTGCACCAAACGCTTCCTACAGGAAAAACATCTAGACAGCTGAAATATTCCTGTCGGTTAGTTGATCAAATTCAGTAGAGGTCAGATACGTACCTCCATGCGGACAAACTCGTAGGTGTTGGCGTTGGAGATGGACCAGATGAGGCCTGAAGTCTCTCTGGTTCTCACCATCACCTGGTAGTTGGAGCTGCGACTGTCACTGTATAGAGTGCTATCCTGCAGTGCATAGGTGATGTAACTCTCTATGGCAAAGTCATAGGGTGGCAGTTCTGTATTCAAACAAAAGAGAAAAAGGTGAATGAATAGAAATAAGATTTTTTGAATAATGTACAATAGTGAACAACTTAGTCCATGATGTGAGATGTAAATCAAACTCAAATATAGGCAAACAGTGTTAGAAAGGACATCCTCAGAGTCCAATTAATTCCAGATCTGCATCCCGTACACCATTGCTACAGGCCAATCATTACAAAAATGTTGATCAATTCTCAATCAATCGATATAGCTCACCTTGATTACATCTTGTGCCCGCGTATCCGGGGTAACAGATGCAAGTAAACGAGTTGAGATCTGCTTCGCACACACCATTGTTACACACAGGCAGGCTATCCACTGTACACTGGGCATCCGTGCGTGGGCAGCCAGCCTCACTGTTGCTGGATGACCCAGTCCTTGCAAGGTCAAAGGTGAAACCATCAGAGACCAGGTTCTTGATGCAGCCATCAAAGCCGCTGGACACGGTCAGTCTTGGGATGGTGTAGGCTCGATCCACACCACCCAGGAACATTGGGGTGTTGAGATTGAGGAACCTGGATTGACAGGAGACACATAAATTAATGTTTGTTATTGCCTGTTAAACAAAACAAAACAAAACAAAAGCATATCAATTCCACTTTCAATTCACAATATTCTTTGTATGTAATTGAGTTATTCTGCTCATCAACTTGAAACTATTTGATACCAGAATTCCATACAAAACTGTACAATTAAAACATGATTTGCTCTTGCCAGTAATGAATAGAAAATGTGTGTACATGTCATCATAGTCATCAATGAAACAGTCTTAGTGACAACTTGCCTAATGGCAGAGACCCTCAATCCTTTTCTGCATTTATATGAAGAAAACATATTTAACACTTTAACCCTATATAGCCCGGGGGGGGGGGGGGGCTAAAATGGCCCCCCCTCAACATTTTTCACGATAAATTTTTAATGCGATAATATCTTGCGCTGAAATTTCATGACTTTTTTCTTTTGGGTCTTGCGCATCTTTTGAAATAATTTTTTTGAAAATCAGACCTAGGGTTACGAAGTCACGTGACCTTTTGTCTATGCATGTCAGCCCAAAAATCGCTAAATTTCGTGATTTGTGTACAAAACATATGGAAATATCAGTTTTCATAAAAAGAGATATATCATTGATAATTTGGTCTTGTTTACATTTTAGGTGTTTGTTTTGTGGTTCAAAGTAGTTGATTTATCGTTAGAAATAAAATAAACAACAAAAACAATAAAATACATAAGCAAAAAAAACAAAGAAATACATAATAAATTATAAAAACAATCAAAAACATAAGGAAGAACCTGGCTCTTCCAAATTTTGTTGTTGTATTATTATTCCAAATGGTCTAAAGAACATATGTTGTCAAAACCAATGTTTAATTATGAAGAATATATGATTTATGGGTAAAAATATTAATTTATGTCACCTTATTTGCATAAATTACCATAATTATGCAAAATAATGCATTTTTCAAAAAATTTAAATTACCATAGTATTCTATACACTTCACGAAACACGCATGTAAATTTTCACGGCGAACGGCCGCTTTGCGGCCGAGATCTTAAGGGGGGGCCAAATTAGCCCCCCCCCCCCCCCCCCCGGCTATGCATTTTCAAAATAGCCCGGGCTATATAGGGTTAACAGTAAGATTGTGTTATGAATTAAAACAGACTTGGTGAAAGATGGCCAAATGGCGAAGGCCAACTATATTTATTCTTTGTTTACATTATTTAAGAAAAAACAAAGATAGATTAATTTACTTGTTTTCTCCTGGGGTCTCTCCGCTGACTCTGCAGCTGGAGTAGTCAGCATCAGATGATCTGGATGTTTCCGCAACCACCGCACTCTCACAACGATCTATGGTCATCTCAACAAACTGATGGAAAAATTGAAATAAGGATAGAGATAATTTACGCATAGCAAAATTGTCCTTTATTATTTTGGACAAAGCAAAGATATTGTCTAGATGTTGTTGCACCTAGTACTTAAAACGATTCACAGTTATCTTAAAGAAAAACATGTAAGTCGCTCTTATTTGAATATAACACGTCTGAAAATAATGATGAGAAATATGATGAATCTTGCTTTCTACTCCACGGTCCTCTCAAATAACTGATGGAAAATTGAATCAAGGATCTATTTCCTATTCGAATATAATCAAATTTTTTTTTTTTTATTTGTGATGTGAAACAAGATGAATCTTGTGAGACCAATTCCTTTATTTTATGCCATGTATTTATATAAAGCCGTTCAGGACTGACTGAATTTGGTATACCATGTTTTATCCATAGACCAAAGCCAGAGTATTTTTGGAACCAGTCCTGATTGGGTTAACTGATGTGTAAATCTGCAGGCAAAGAGAAATTTCTTGAAGTGTGTGCCTACCCGTCCATTGCGATAGACATCAATGCGATGCCATTCCCCGTCACCCAGTCCATTCTCCTGAGGCACAGTCAGCACCAGGTTCTCAGTACTGCCATCCATTGAGCCCAGATTGATGGTCAGCCGGGCTTCACCACCGACCAGCTCCAAGAGGATCACATCAATGGGATCTTCACCCTCAATGGCCTGGATGGGTCCATTGTAGAGCAGGGTGCCGCTCTGTCCCTCTGTGATGAACTCCACAGAGAGGCTGGTCTCCTCACACTGTCTCAGAGTGGAGAAGGTGGCAAAGCCATTCTTGAAGCTGCGCTTTGTCTGCTGGCAGTCGGGACCATCAAAACCATACGGACAAACACATCTGTAACAATAGAGCAAGAGCAAATGAATAATCTTAGTTTTTTTTTAATCCATGTAACACTAATACATCTGCCAAGAATGCTGCAATAGTGTGAACCTATTAAATCTATTTATGACATCAATATCACTTGCACACAACACAGGATATCATCTAGCTAATAAATCTAAAGTCACATTCAATATTTCCTTGGGTGATATCTTTGGTGCTTATAATCTTGTGTACCTACTTGGAGGTGTCATCTTGGACATCCTGACCTTTACCTCCATTCAGACAGGAATCACAGTCGTATCCAATATCAGGAGATCATATCTATCTTTGGTTCTACATTGAGTGCCATTTTTGTTAATAAGTGGTGCCAAGGGTTATTTTGGTTCTAACTTGGGTACTAAGTGCCATCTTGGGTTCTAACTTGGGTACTTACTGATAGGTGCCACCATGGACATCCTGACAAGTGCCACCATTGAGACAGGGAGCCAAGTCACATTCAATGATATATTGGGTTCTATCTTGGGTACTTACTGGTAGGTGCCACCATGGACATCCTGACAAGTGCCACCATTGAGACAGGGGGCTGAGTCACATGACCCAGGGGCAACCGTCCTGGCTCCACACTGGCACTCAGCCACCAGGTATGATGTCACAGCAACAAAGGAAGCTGAGCCAGCATCCACAACGGTTGGAGTGGCGTTCACTTTGAGGACGTTGGTGCAGGAGGACTCGCACACGGTCTCTTTAACGCAGAGGTCCACTGGCAGCTGGGCAATGGTCAAACCAAGGTCTGCAATCTGTGGAATATGAAAAAAGAAAGTTTATATATTAATTTCCTTCTAACTTAAATGTAGTCAGTCTGCATTTGTCTGTGTAAAGAGATTTGATACAAATTTGTCACTTAATTTCTTACTTTGCAGAGTGCTTAGAGATGATGCTCAATTATATTAGGTGCCATATTCATCTATTAAGTATATCCAAAAATATTACTATTATAACAAATTAGTGAACTCTCACCTTGTACATATGCCCCCCCCCCCCCCCAAGTCTAATAATATTCTTGTAAGATATTATTATCAATACTGACATGAACATAGAGGTGGACAGACGAGATGGATGGTCAACATGAAGCTTCAGGCCACTACATGGAAGAGGCATTAAACAATGGACTTCTTATCATGGTTATCAAAGTACACCACAAGCCACGGAATAAATACCTGATCTTGGACGCCGAGTGCAGCAAGGTCCAGCTGGTCAGCTGGGTAGTAGGGAGAGCCGTGGGCCGCATAGCGTATGTCAACTGTATTCTCCATCCCTATTACATTCAGCACGCTGAAGATGTCAAAATTTTCCTCTTCGGCCCCGACAGCATTAGCCAGGATCGTCTTTAACTGGTCAAGTTTGCTGACGCCATCCGCATTTGGCGCAATCAGCTGTTCGGCAGTGGCCCCCGAGAAGCGGATCGATCCGGAGCTGTAGACGGCCTCACGTGGGATGTCGCGTATCTCTACAACCACGGTTGAGATGACATCTGGGAACGTACCGCCATCAGAAATCTGGATTTTCATGGTGTACGTGCCAGCAGGGGTTGCCCCGGCCATTGTTATCTGACCAGAATCGGCGTCAAGCTGGCATCGAGAAACAGAGAGAATGAATAATGCATCATATACAAGACAATGCACATAGCATATTTTTTAATTATTTTAACCTCATTAAAACACTTTCAGATTTTACACTGACAGTAAAATAACACATTTACAACAAAAAAATCAGGTTAGTGTTGATTCAGTATACCAAATGATAGATTCAAAACAATCCACCACCCCCACCCCCCAATAAAAAACAACAACAAACAAACAAAAGTTAATATCAATAAACTGACAATCTGGAAAGTGTTATTAAGATGATGCTCAAGCTGAATTGACGACCTAGCTTCACACTTGAGGTAACCTGTGCATGCGCCACTTTCCCTAACGGTCAGAGTAAATACTTTCTTTCAATTATTTTGGTTTTTGTTCGGTAAAATGATACTCTCCATGTCTGCAACTTACAGTGAAATACGTCGGCCAGGTTTCTCCGCTGGGAATGGTGTAGGTCTTATCTTCCAGTATATCTGGATCGGATACTCCAACCTGTCCCACTGGAGTTGTTGGGATGGTACCTGCATTGTAGGGAAAGAGACACGCACAATTCAGTTTGTGGGACTATCAGACCCTGACGTGGTACTACACATAGACTTTAAGGCGATCCATGAACCTTGAACCTCTTCAAATTCAACCAAAATTACTTGGGAGCGTTCACATTTCTCTTGTTGTTTAGTTTATAAATGATAACAGAAGAATGGAATGCTGTTGATTTTTAAAGGTCACCCTTTTTACTGAGATATTCAAGATGTTTTGAATGTTTGGGAACGCTTTGTAATTGTAGTTAAAGTATCAAATTTCATACACTTTGATCGTCCATAGTATCAGAATTAGACAACTTTAGGCATACGATCGGGATAAAACATGACACCATTTCACTATTTTTACTAGGCAAACATTGTTGCTTTTCTACAAAAAATATCTCACATCATTCAAAAGAATCTTGCGATGATATTGGTATATGACTGAAGTAATTAGTATCACTTTTGGAAATCACTTTTGGCCTTGTTCTTGCTTTCTTAAAGCAATCAGATTAAACCCTTCTTATGTCTTCAAAATTTAATTTTAAAACAAATAAATGAAAACATTTAAGTTTTGATCCAAAATAATAATCTAGTCATAATAGAGCAGGAATATCAACAATTGATAGGTGAATATGATTTCCTGTATCCAGACAAACCTAGTTCAAATTCTTAATTATTTTTTGTTTTGTTTTATTTCCACTTAAAGAAATTAAAAATATACAATATATGATATGCAGGAACATCAAAAGCATGATTGGTTATAAGTATAAACAGAAGTGGGGGATGAGGGAATTATAAAAAGCACATGAAGGCTGGTAGAAATGATCCCTAATTACATTAAACAAAGCGTATACTGTTACATAGCATACTAAAGGACAATAGAACACAAAGATCTGAACCGCAGAACAGACACACATAATTCACTACATGGGACTACAAACGGAACTAGAACAATATAGACACAGAATATACCAAAGTAAGGCTATAATAACTCAGTGTCTGCATATTTGGGTACTGGTGAAGTACAAAGCAATATATATTTCTATAACATTGATCCAAAAAAAATTAAATATAAAGGATTGAGGACTTATAACATTAATAACTAACACAAATCTTAAATGTTTTAACAGGAAGTCTATTACTTTTTAAAACTTCTAATTTACAGTACCGGTAAATCTTTACAAAAAATAAGAAACCAAACTAGTACAACACAAATCTAATCAACAAAAAATATAGCGAAAGAGATGAAAAAAATTACTGTAAAAGTGGTTATTTTCATGCAACTGATAATTTGCACATAGCAATTGAAAAGGCAACGGTTTTGTGTGTTATTCAATTTCCAGGTTTCAACCAATTCAAGAGTTGCATTAATTGTAGCAGACATTTCAGAATTTGCACTTGCAGAAAGAAGCGTGAAATCCGCAAATTAAAAGATTCTAAAAAACTACCACTTTTACAGTATGGCATAGAAACATGAAATGCAGGAGAAAGACATCAAAACACAACATAGCAAAACACAGAAAAACCAAAGATCATTGGCATCAAATAAAAAATCTTTGACAACATAAAATGAAAGAAAGTAAAAAACTAGCCAGATCAAGAGTTCGCAACAAAAGAAAAATCTTGGAAAGGATTCTTTTTTATAGGTTTCAATCGATTTTTTTAATTCAAGTATTCTTATCAAAACAAAATAATTAATTATACCATATTTGGTATTCTAATTTATCGAAATATGGATTTGTATTAATTTTTTTAAATGTGCCATCTCAAAAGTAGTATACAGACAGTGTAGATAAATTAGAAACAATCATGACAAATGAGGTAATGTTTCCAGAGACAATATCTCAAAAAGATCGCTAAAACACAATCTGAAAATTTGTGTCCTTTGTAACACAAACTTCAGCAGGGCTTCCAATCATTACAATTTGAGGCTACCTTGGGTATACAAGACTAATGATCATATGTGACCGGCTATAGCAATGTCACTAATTCATGTTTTGAAGAAATGGGCATTGTAAGTTCACATAATGTGTCTGACTTACAATTGTAAAATTAAAACAATCATATCTTCACCAATTATTGACCAATTTGTTAGAACAAAGCATCAAATGAAAGCTTGTGATGAGGCCTTTCTAATGGTATGAAAATCTACAGTTTGATATTTACCAAGAAGTGCAGGGTTTTTGCTATAGCCGGTCACATATATCAAGTTCTCATGTTTACTTTCTTTAATGTGAGTGAACATAAACAAGGAACAGAACAACAATGTGATGATATACGCAGCTTGAGCTCAATACAGAAAGAGACACAAATGGTTAATACAGAGCCCACACATTACCAAAGCATCAAGACAAGTGAAACTAACTTCATAATTTAAAGTAAAAATACAATACAGAGTTCATATCATACGCACAGGGTTAAAAAAAACTGTTAGCATATCAGGTTAAAAAGAGGGGGGGGGGGGGGTTATATAAAGCACTTGTGAGTAAGATAATAAGGGAGGCTTTGTAAAAATGATAAAGGCATTCTCTACCAAAACATACCAACGACTTGGCATGCATGACTATAAGAACCGATGCTCTATGCAATTTGTATAGAGCATTAGTACTTTTAGTCACGCAGGCCAAGTTGTGGGCACGCATTGCAAGAGAATGCCATGATAAATAAATAAATGAATAAATAAATAGCTAATTGCTGTGCAGGATTAAATATAGAATACCGAAGTAGCAATGTCACATTCTTTTGTTACGAGGTAGTTATGGTCTGAAAAACTTGGTTCTCTTTGATTCTGGTAGTGGGTTTGGAGCTGGACGATTGCCTTCCTAGCAACCGCTTAGTCCAAAATTGCAGGCTTGCCTGACATTGTTTAGAACCTTTACCCATGAGACAATGAATAGCTGTGATATCATACTTCGGTACTCTATGGTGAATCAGTAACTAAAATGTACAAGTAAATCAAAGATACATCAAAATGCTTCAAGGGTATGGTTAGTAGGAGGTTAGGATCACAAAATTGTCCCAATAAATACATACCAAGGTTAACCTCCGGGTTTTCACCTTTGGAAAGATGTGTATGGTATTACAATGTAGAACAAGACCAGGTTATTACTTAGTAATGGACATATTATGATATAATGGATACGTTAGCAGTTCCGTATGTCTGGATATATCATGCATTTATATGCATATTCAAGTATCTATATCCATATTCCATATATGCATATTCATGCATTATAAACATTACAGAGCTGCCTCAGTCAGTTAAATGGGTTTTAAAAGGCATATGATATTGGATACATTAGCAGTTTGATATGTATGCATTTATATGCATTTTCATAAATCATCTATTTCATCTAATTCATCTATTTTCATAAATTCATATGCATATTTATGGCTTTAAAGCATTATAGACTTGCCTAGAGGCTTGAACATTCAGTGAAATGCAAGGTACCACTTTACCCATCAAAATTATTCTCAATTGTAAACAGGTTTGCATTTATGTAGAGAAAAAGACATTGGTAAATTTTTCCAGACCATCAAAATTGCTTGTGAGTTATTATTCTTCATGCATATGAGATGACAAACTATGTGTCAACGCATCATCACTTAATAATTGGTGTGAGTTAGACAAAATTAATTCCCCACCATATATGTGATAAATAATATTGTTATAACATTCATAAGAACTACTTAAATGTTACTTGACAAAGGAAACCCATGTAAGTTCAACAAGTTACAACATTCAAATACCCCATTACTGAAAGAAAATATTAGCAGAAGAATATAAATCATATGTTCGTATAGATAAACACACTGAAAAATAAAGTCAATACGTTCATACAAATGTTCATATAGAGTTATCTCTATGACGAGGGACAAATTCAATTCATTTTGCTGGGGCTACTTTCAAGTTTGTCTGCATGAAAATAGCACTCTAAAAAAAAAATGTCTTGCATTGAACACGAGGCAAATTCACAAGGGCTCTTTAATATTGTAAGGGCCTCTTTTGGTTAATTTCTGGGGCTACATTGCCCGGAGCCCCCATGTATTTTGGACTGGACATTGGTTAAGTAGGGCTCATATCTAAATAGCCTGCTGACCCAGACTAGTACATGTTCACTTCACGCCAGCGAATATTTATGACAGTCATATTTCGATGGCCCGATTAGCAAGGTGATTTTCATTAATAACACAGAACAGAATAAGAATAATAAGTATCATGTGAAGTCTCGGGGCTAATATTGTTTAATCAGGTCTGAATTATCGGGCCACCTGGAAAAAAAAAAAAAAAAAAAAACATTATTGTGGAGACCTAGGTTAAACATGAAGCAGTGAAACCATTGAGGACATATGCAGCAACTAATTAAAGCTCAATCATTTCATGCATACTTTATGTTGTACTACATATATTTAGCATTGTTATAGTTGATATTTTCTTTAAGCAAGTTGTCAATAATGCAACATGTAGCCAAATATAATTTTTTCTTTATCTAAAACTATTTAACTTCTTTTTTTTTCTTTCTTTTTTTTGGGGGAGGGGGTCATTGCAAATGCGTTGCCATTTCAATTATCAAAATAATGACTTTGTTGCCTTTAGATAATGCCCGTTTAATGCACATACCTTCATAGCTGTAGACCAGAATGTTCTTGGTCGTGGCGACGTGTGCGTTGTCGTTGACATCGTCCACGGTGATGGTCAGAGTGCTCGTTCCAGTCAGCTGCTCAGCGGTGCCCACCTCGGCGATCATGAAGACGATGTTGAACTCTGGAAATGCCTCGCGGTCGATGTTTGCCTCCCTTGTTGACACAGTGACGCTGTTTGTTTCTTGACCTGATGCAATGAGGAAGACGGGGAACCAACATTTGCATCACTCTCAATGTCCCACGGATATTCATATGTTAGACATTATGCATGAAAATGAGCAAAGAATAATAGGCTTCGCCAGGAATCGAACCTGAGCACACAAGATGCAAGCATTTAATAATCATTTAGAGAAAAAAATATGCCTCTGGTGAGTAAAAATCTATTTTAATCAAATCTAATATAATCTGATGGTAAGTACATGACAAGTTCATGATATTGCAATTAACAAATATGTTTTTTAACAAAAACAGGAGAAATGCAGAGAAACATTTATGCTCTCACCAAGTCCTGCGATCGTGAAGTAGGTTTCCCAAGTCCCTCCTTCCACGGAGAAACGGAACGGAGGTCCCGATGATGGATCGTCTCTGTCTATCGCCATCGCCGTGACAACCGTTTTGACTTGCTGGTCCCCCTCCAACACACGGGGGTTGTAATCCTCTGCAAATTCGGGCGGCGTGTCGTTAACATCAGTCACAGTCACCGTCACAGTGGCTGTTCCAGTTAGCGGCGGTGTACCTGCAAAGAAAAATGAACAGAAGGATACAATTTTATTCAATCAAATTATTTCTTAGTAAATTCTCTGCCTCGGGGAAACAAAAAAAATGTCCACTTTAGGCAGATGACAAATAAATGCAGGTTAAATAACATTGTTTTTTCTCCCACGGGGTCTCTATTAGTGGCTACTTTGAGGAGGTTGGCTGCTATAGACAGGTGGGCACTAAAACGGGTTTGACTATAAATATTTTATAATGAAATTGTATTTCAATATCTGAAAGACTTTCCAATCCTTACATTTCCAGTCATATATTTGGTCTTCCTTACCCATGGACAAAATAATGTAACATTTTTGATGACTTTTTCACCACACTGTCTGCAGTAAAAGACCACACTGAATATTGTTTTGTATCGATTTCATTAATAATAAACATTGCCTCTTTGTATTATTATTCTGGGGCTCTTTTAAGAATTTGGGTGGTTAAATTGACATGAGCCACGTTTAGTATCTTCTTCCCCTGCGCTTACCATTGTCAACAGCCCAGACTTTCAATACGTAGCTTGCGATAGTCTCCCTATCCAGTGCACTGTTCACCACCAAGTCACCATTGGGTTGTACAGCAAACTGCGCCTCTGGGTCAGTTTCGGGATCAACCAGGTAGCTGCAAAGAAAAATGTCAAATAAATTTTGAATAAGAAAAGGGGCTGAAAATAACCAAGCACAATTCACACAGAGCCGACATGGCCTGATCCGACTGTTTTGAAATGCCCACAATTGACTTCTGACTAGCAAAATCAGTCGTGAAGCAACATAAACTAACATGATCCGACTGAGAACCAGTTGGATCTGGCTGTGTGCGTTTGGCTTTTTAAGTGCGATTTTATAAGTATAAAAGAGAATTGATTAGGAGTGTTTCCTTATCCATTGGAACTATTCACAACCAAATTACAAACTGTACAGAAAAATAAATACAGAATGCACCGTTTACAACCAATTGGTTATTTGCTTTTCGGTCGAGACAAAGAGACATGTCTTTTTTAAATTACAAATTATATGACCAGTTTGCTACTCAAAAGAATGCCATGTCTAATATTAATTGCAAAACAGTATTGAATGCAAGGCATGTAGCATTATAAAGTGTACCAGCAAGCTACAAGCTACAGTCAAAGTATTTTCTTTTTAAATGAGCCTGACTTTTGACATGATTTGGGGCCTTAATTTAGACTTATATCAATACTTATATCAACTTTGCTACAATTTGCTCAATACATTGTCACAATGATTGGCTAATTAATTTGTCATTACGCCTTTTTTGACATTGTCAGTTTGACAATGTAGTCTTTCTCATGGGTTGGTATTCTAAATCTTTTCCATTTACTAATCAAATTACAGTTTACGCCATATATTTCGCGTACATAGACTTTCGCGAATCAGGACTTAAAGGGGTAGTTTAGTTTTGGTAGAGAAATTACAGTTTACGCCATATATTTCGCGTACATAGACTTTCGCGAATCAGGACTTAAGGATGGAGTACTGGTAATATGTGCTAAAATAGCACATTCTTTATAAATATGACTCTGAAGGAAGTACAAAGACTATTGAAGCCATTTTTTTTGTGTTTTTTGTGTTTTTAATGTATATACTTTCATTTCGTCCAAATTTTATCCGCCAAACGCTTTTCATTTTTGAATAAATTTGCATAAATTAGTGAAAATAAAAAAATAAAGAAAAACAAAGAAAATTATTCAAACTCTATCTCCTCTCATGTTTATTACTGGATTGAAGCCAAATTTGGCTGGTATGTTATCCAACTATATCTCCATGATATGATGAAAGGAATTTTGAAAATATGCATAATATTTGAATAATTAACTAATTATGCGAATTACCAGATTTTCATTAAAAAAACTTGAATTTTTTGAAATATTTTGGAATGTGATAGGGCTATCAAAAAAAGCCATCATCATATTGTGCAATGGTATGAACCCAACATCCTGTCCAATTTTTAGCCCAATTGAATGATAAATAGTGAAGTTTTTAGGAAAAATGTGTGAAAAAATGACTTTTTACAGAAAATGCATGTAAAGATAACCATTATCCATTGCACATGTACACTAACGATATGCAAATATGATGTTTGAATGCATTTATAGTTATTTATCAGGGCTTTTCATGCTGGATTCATGTTGAGAAGACCATAAAGATATGGTATAGCTAAAAAAAAAAAAAACTTCAACTTTTTTTTGGATTACCAGTACTCCATCCTTAAAGGGGTAGTTTAGTTTTGGTAGAGAGGGCGCTGCACATCACAATTTTTTTGTGAGATAATGAAAAACTGAGTGTCGAATTTGAGAGAACATGTAATTTTAATGGCAGAATAAACTTTATTTGGTCAAAATCGGTCCAGAAACGGCTGAAATATCAATAAATATATTTGATCTTTTGATTTTTTCAAAAAATTTAAAAAATGCTTACACTTTTTGAAACATTTTCAAAATCGTTGTTTAAATACATGTAGTTGTTGATGATCTATCTACTTGATCATTATTTCAATAGAACATCACATGCATTATTTTGTATGAAAAATGGTTGAAACCAATGCCTTTTTAGAAAGCGCCCTTTTGTGTTTTAATGGCTCTTTTTTAATGATAACAGGCCTTTTACTTAGTCGTTTGTAATTTTGTATACCTTTCGAGCATAGTGGAGTAATAACTATTAGTTTATAATGTTACTGTCCAGGTTTGGTTACTAAAGTTCAGCCTTACCAAAACTGTACTACCCCTTTAAGTCAGGACTTAAATTCGTGTTAGGCCATTACCAACACGCATTCATGACTATCTTGAGAGAGATGCTAGTGCAGAAGTGCATGCAATACACGTATGTACGTGCATTGCTTTGCATTTAGTGTATTTTTAGCGTGTTGTTAATTTTGCGAAATTTGTGAAAATAAAACCCTTGTGAAATATATGGCATATACAGTAGTCAAACCAGTGATTTTAAAGTCAATTCTTACTTCAGAAGTGCTGTTTCCTCCACATCCGTTGCAGACACAACTACACCTCCAACCGAAGCACCAACGGCCGCAGCCTCCGACACAGAAGCAGTGTACGTCGCAGGGGAGAATACCGGTACAACGTCATTGGCGTCGGTGATTGTGATCTGCACAAATTGAGAAGATGGCCGGCCCTCTAAGGGGGCCTCGCTGTCTGTGACTTCGATGTTCAGGGTGAATGTCTTGGAGTAGGTTGCCTCAAAGTCAAGAGGCTGCATGGAATAACCAGAAACAATGGTAATCAATATGATCATAATAACTGGCTCTACAAAAAAGTTATCTTTGGACTTGCCCTTTTAAGAAATTGGCTCGCCCAATGCTCATTTAGACAAAAGGAGCATTCAATAAATTGTCCCTGTCATTCACAGCACTCTAGAGATACACATGATGAACATTAGATGACTTTAACCATCAATAGCCCGGGGGGGGGGGGGGGGGGGGGCTAAATTACCCCCCCCCCCCCCCGACATTTTTAACGCAAAAAAATCTTGCGCTGAAATATCATGACTTTTTTCTTCCACATAGCGTCACATCTTGTGCATATTTTAAGACCCTCTTTGCGAAATTCGGGGGTACGGTCGCAGAGATAAAGCACATATTCGTGACCGACGTCACAAAAAATGGTGGTTATGGGTTTTACAAGAAGTGTTGTCAGAAGAATGTTTTGTTTCTGTTTTTCCTCAGATAACATCCCTTTTGCCCCCCCCCCCCCCCCCAAGGCTATGCAGTTTCAAAATAGCCCGTGCTATATAGAGTTAAGTCACAAGTTGTTGTTGTTAATCCTGTATAAAGTAGCATTAAGGCATACTAATTTGTATCTATTTTATTTGCCTGTCTGCCTGAATCAAACTCAAATATGTCATAAATAATCATTTAATGCATTTAAGCCTTGGGTTATCAAAAGAGACTCCACAATCTAATACTAAGAAACTTCAGATACAACGATAATCAAATCATGAAATCAATTTAAGAGCCACTTCAGTATCATTTTTACAGATGTTTTTAGGATTGAAGTGTTCCGATTTGTTAATTCAGGGAATAATTTTCCTCCTCAAATTTGATTAGCAATTTCAGCCAATGGATAAATATTTCAAATGAAATTCTGTACACTTCTATGGAAGAAAACTGCTACACAAAAGATATTTTGTATAGCAGTCATTCAAAAATGCATAGCAAATTGCGATGCGATACCAGGAAAATTATTCCCTGTAATTATCCACTAGAAAGTTATCACTGTGTACAAAAAATAGCAGTGAATATTACTTTGTTTATTACTAGGCCTTACAACATCGATTTAACATGTAATCTTTGTGGACATATTAGATCACAAAAATAATAATTTTATCAACAATTCATCATCTTTTGCACATGTCGACTAGATTATCTGGAAAAATGTATTTCAATTTTTCGTGATCATCTTACCGTTTTGATTTGCACAAGTCCGGCCAAAGTTGCAGGATCAGTGACGATGTCAAACAGGTCGTTGACATTCCCGCTGATGATGGAAAACACCACAGCCTCCTTAAAGTCAATGTCAGGGTCGGTGGCATAGAGTGTGGTGATGGTGTAACCAACCGCCTCAGTCTCAGAGACTAAGGCATCGTAGTCTGCATCAATGATCACTGGACGATTGTCATCTGCATCACTAATAGTGATGGTCACTGCCGTTTGAACTGAAAGCACAGGGGGAAAAAATACATTGCTAACTGATGGTGATACAGATTAAGAATATTAACATAATTTGGAAAGTCACCTAATCAGAAGGTCCGTGGAAAAGTACTTGGTGATGGTATAACCAACTGGTTCAGTCTTAGAGACTAATTATTAGGCATTGTAATTTGCATCAACGAACACTGGAGCATTATCATCTGTATCACTAATAGTGATGGTAAGTGCTGTTTGAACCGTCGAAAGAACAGAATGTGTAATTTCTCAAATCAAAACAGTTTCATCAATCAAACTTGCGTACCGTATTTGCCGGTGTATAAACCGCACCTGTGTATTAACCGCACCCCCATTTTTGCAAAAAAAGTTGAAAAAAGTGTGGTTAATACGCTATAAACCGCACCTGTGTATTAACCGCACCCCCATTTTTGCACCAAAAAAAATTGAAAAAAGGTGCGGTTAATACACCAGCAAATACGGTAGTACCATCAAATGAAATAATTAGTAAGCATCAACACCACAATAAAGATTGGAATAAGTACTATCAATTTGATTAACATTTATATTTGCAATTATCATTATCACTAACTATAGTATTTTTTCTGTTTACCTTCCTGCATTCCTTGATCAAACAACCAAACATGGTTAGTGCTAGTATAATCAATGCCTAGTTAGCACTGGTCATCACCCCAATCAAAGAGGTCAGGAATAGGGGAACAGACCTTTGGGTTCTCTTTAAATATTTGCACTATCATTATCACTAACTGAAATATTTTTTTGTTCTCATTACCTGCAGTTGCTCCATCAGATGCTTGAACTTGTATGACATATTCATCTTGTGTCTCCCGATCAAGTCCTTTCTTCGTGGTTACTTCCCCTGTGCTAGAGACGATGGCAAACTCATCGGACGTTCCGACGATTGAGTACGTCAGTGGTTCAGCATCTGGGTCCTCCGCAGTGACAAACATCACACGTGTGCCTGAGAGCAGGGAGCAGGTTGGGATGTGATATCATGAAAACAGTAAACGGGGGGGGGGGGGGGTGTTTCACAAAGATTCAAGTATGAATTTAACTCTTAACGTGCCAGGGATTTGAATACTCTATTGCATTTGTGTGTATTGTAACTCACAAAAATGCGAGCTTGGCACTCAAGGAGTTAAGTTGTACTAACTATTTTAGAAAGCTGTTAGTTTCTTTGTTAAATTGTTGAAACGGTTCTTTTTAAAAGGCAGACATTTCAATTTAAAAGTAGTAATATTAGTAATTATCAAGAATCCTTGAAGTTTTGATGTAAATATATGTTAGAAGTCTCAAATAATTGAATGTTTTGCTTTTGAATATGTTTTATTCCAAGCATACAAATGGCCTACCATAATTTTAAGTTCAACTATAGTATCTTTGTGAAACACCCTCCCCAGATGGAGAAATAATATCAAAATCAATACAGTGCTAGAAATTAACTTGTGGCACAGTCAGGCCAAGATTTTACCCATTCCAAGTGGCCTGAAACATGTGCAAAAACTGCCAACTGGTTGGTACGATGTGTTTTTTTCTCTGACTTGATATGTCAACTGTGTTATGCATGCAAATCCCATGTACCGACTACCTTGAACAAACAATGAAAACATTGGCTAATTAGATTTATCTTTTGACTCACCTGCTGGTTTATTTTCTTGCACACTGCCGACATACTCTAGCTCAGGGAAGGTTGGTGCATTGTCGTTGATATCAGTCACCGTGACTATGACATTGACGTAGCTGGTGAGGCCGTTTCCATTGCCATCCGTTGCTAGGGCAACCAGGTTGTACTGCGCTACAGTTTCTCTGTCCAGGACTTCGTTCAGAGAAATGTTTCCAGAGTTTTGGTCGATGGTAAAGATCGAGCCCACTCCACTGCCGATTAGACTGTAGACAACGCTATCGGCCGTGGAGCCGACATCACCATCACTAGCAGAAACCTGAATAAAAGAGAACATACCAAACAAATGATAATCAGGGTCAAAACAGACAGTGTCTTCCTCCTGCACAGCTGCCATGTATTCATCTTGAGAGAACTGGGGAGCAACATCATTGTGTTACTGTTAATATTGCATTGGCTGTGTTAGGCCATCTTTACCATTTACCATGAAAATTTAACATTTAAAAGATTGAAACTTTTCTTACCTTGACAATGACTCTGGGCAAGTTACTGCTGTCTTCCTCCAGCACAGCAGCCGTGTATTCGTCTTCAGAGAACTGCGGAGCGACGTCGTTGACATTGGTGACATTCACAGTGACAGTGGTGGAGGCTACGTTCTTGCCATCATTGACACTGTAACCCAACGTGTAGGACGTCTTGGTCTCGTAGTCCAGGATGCCTGATACGTACAGCTCACCCGTATTGGAGTTCACCGAGAAGGCACCACGAACGTTGCCACTGCTGATGAAGTACTCGAGTGATGCCGCTGATTGCAGAAAAGAACCAATAATAGTAATAATCACAACAAAACCAATGACAATAATAGAAATACTAATAATTGTAACCATAATGACGATGATGATGATGATGCTGATGCTGATGCTGATGCTGATGCTGATGCTGATGATGATGATGATGATGACGATGACGATGATTTATAATAATAAATTATACAAATGATAAACAGTTCTTGTATAGCACATATCACACTCGGGACATTGAATCAAATTATCTCCACACAGTACAAACACAAAAGAAAATGGAGATCTCCCAAAACAGCCCTTTCACCTATGAACTTTGACCTCATAACCACTACGTATCTGCTATCAGTACCAGTGACTGTGATTCTTCCAACCTTATCATCTTATCATATGCAAGCATTTGCATAAAACTGTTTTTTATCACTCCCAATGTTATCCCTTTGACCTATCATGTACTTTGACCCAATGACCCTTGCATGTCTCCTACCTACATGTGTCAGCATCAGGGCCATTCTTGGTCACGTGTGTGACCCAAAACATGAACAATTTTGAAATAGGATGCTTATATTTCAATAAGTATAAGAGGTATAATGATTTTTACTTTGTATATGACTTGAATATATTGAAGTCTTTCAGACTTAAAGGGATATTTGAGTTCTGGTAAGGAGAGTACAGTTTTAGTGAAACTGAATTTTAGTAACCAAAACCTGCATCATTACATTACAAACTAATAGTTATAACTAGAAAGGAACACAAAATTACAAATGACGTAGTAAAGATCATGTTATCATTCAAAAAGAGCCGTTAAAACGTAAGAGGGCGCTCTCTAAACACTCATCGGTTTTAACCATTTTGAATAAAATATTGTGCATGTGATGCTTTGTTGAAATAGTGATTAGATAGAAAAATAACCAACAACTATTTAAATACCTATTTTGTAACTTTTTGAAAAGAGGAAGCATTTTTTTGAATTTTTAACGGCTGGTTCAAAATTCTCTAATAAACCCGGGGCCCCGGGTTTATTACAAATTGTTATATTTATGGATATTTCAGCCGTTTCTGAACCAATTTTGATCAAACAAAGATGATTTTATTGTTTAAATATTATGCTCTTTCAAATTTTACACTCAGTTTTTCATTACCTCACAAACCAATTAAGTAGTCTAGCGCCCTCTCTACCAAAACTCAACTTTCCCTTTAACACAAAAGATTTTATTAGGATTACGTTACTCAAGGTCAGAGGTCAAATGGCATGGGTCACGTGTGTGACTTTGCACGGAGCACTTTTTTCATAACTAAATTTCATCTGGGAAATCCTTTGAAATATGAAAAGCTATAATGTTCATATTATTACCAGACAAGTATTATAGATCTGTAAGTACAAAAATAGTAATGAATAAGAATTATATCAAACCGTTGTTTTTTATTGTATTTAATTATGTGGTAACGTCTGGTCACTGTGTGACATTTTGGGGTGGTCACGTGTGTGACATGTACAATATGAATAGGAAAATGGGAATTTTATAATATCAGATTTAGAAAGGAATGAAAGGTTCAATTTTTACAAAGTTGGTATCAACATGTACAGGAAAGTGAGAAGAATAAGCTTGCTAAATATTATGATTTTAGAAAAATATTTAAATATGTAGATTTATGCAAATGAGTATGAAAGTGTTTTTATTCAATGTAAATCATATATCTCATGAAACTTTACACATGGATCATTCCAAAAATGGAATAAAACAACAGAAAAATCAAACTTCAATTTTTCCGAAAAAGTTTCACTTTTCAAAGAATGGCCCATCAGTGACTGTGACAATCAGTGCATCATATGTTAGACTTTGCAAAAAACTGTGTTGTATCACTCCCAAATCCCTTTGACCCATGAAAACTGTTTTAATTGTATCTCCCCCAAAGTCCCTTTGACCTACTACTTTGACCCTATGACCCCATGACCCCTACATGTCTCCTACTCACATGTTTCAGCATCAGTGGCCGTTACTATTCCAACCCTGGTCCCCGTGGCAGCATGTTAGCATTGGCATAAACAATTATAAATCTTATCTCCCCCCAATCGATTTAACCTTTGACCCCATGACCCCTACATGTGTCCTACTCACATGTGTCAGCATCAGTGGCCGTTACTGTTCCGACCCTGGTCCCTGCGGCAGCATGTAAGCATTGCCATAAACAATTTTAAATCTTCTCTCCCCCCCCAAAAAAAAAAAAATCCCTTTGACCTTTGACCCCATGACCCCTACATGTCTCCTACTCACATGTGTCAGCATCAGTGGCTGTTACTGTTCCGACCCTGGTCCCTGCGGCAGCATGTAAGCATTGCCATAAACAATTTTAAATCTTCTCTCCCCCCCCCCCCCCCCTCCAAATCACTTTGACCTTTGACCCCATGACCCCTACATGTCTCCTACTCACATGTGTCAGCATCAGTTGCCGTTACTGTTCCGACCCTGGTCCCCGCGGCAGCATCTTCTGCAATCGAGAAGGAGGACTCCCCGGAGAAGATGGGTTCATTGTCGTTCTCATCCACCACAGAGATGAACACCTGAGCAGAGTCTGGAAATCCAAACAAGCAAGGCTCTATTAATAATAATCTCCTTTTTGGTTTAACTCTGCTTTGGTTGAGTAAAAGTAAAACAAACTCTTTCAATATTGGTGGCCCAAAATTTGGGCAAAACTACATTTTGTAGTCAAGAAATTTCGTATTTGGTTGCGATTCAGACAAATAAACTTATTGATTCATAGTATAACGTGCTACAATCTCTTTCGAGCAGTGCTGTAAAGGAATAAGCCATGTAACAGCTGTATATTCTCATTGAGATCAGAAGTTTATATTTTGTCTACATAGATTTAATATACATTGCAAAAAGTCTTACTTCGATTCAGGCCATCATATGCGCTGACCGTGATGACAATTACTGGGTCGTTCAGAGATTCATAGTCGAACCGTTCGTTGGAGGTGATAGCACCAGTGGTTGGGTCGATTGAAAACTGACCATTACTGTTGCCTGTTGTAATGCTGTATGTTATCTGGAATTCAAAAGAGACAGAAAATAAGATTATGAATAAGCCCACATTCTGTTTATACAAGAAGCAAAGATGACTAAAATGGACAGAGCTTGTCACAAATAAGGGCGATACTTGGGGTTCAACACTAGCTCTGGCCTGGGTGGGGCCACTGAAAATGAGCTTTGGGCCAGAACAAAATCATTCATGTCAAATTTTACATTCCAAAAACTTTCACATTTGACCTACTTATGTGACCTACTTATGACAGACGCTATTTGGATCCCACCTCGGTGGGCTCGACAAAAAGCGATCATAAAACATGAATAATTAATTCTTCACCTGGTTAAATTCTGTCGAGACATCTCTGTCTGTTGCCTGAATTCTGATGATGGCTGTATCAACTGGCTGGTTCTCAAGGATGTTGGCATAGAACGTACTGGCGGGGAAGATGGGGATCTCATCATTGATGTCTATGATGTTTACCGTGGCAACAGTCAATGCTTCCAGCTCCTGACCTCGCGCTACGATGGTCAAACTATACCTGTGAACAATGGACAAAACAAGTTTGGTCGTCAGGGAAGAATTACCCATTGCCTACAGGAACATGGCTGGCTTTACATTATATCAACTCTATGGGGATTTCAAATTCTAGTAGGGAATAGGTTAACTTTTAAAATTGCAGGCATTTTTTTTTAAGTCTAGCATAAGCAAAGGTCAATGCATTAAATAGACCTCGTGCCATGATAGTCGGACTGTGTACAAAGAATAGACAGTAATTCTACTGTCAAAGTTCTCGAGACACTATAACAAGCTATTTTTGTAAATTAAACAAAATATACCTTGTTTTAAGAGGGTTTTGTAATATCAGAGCTCTTTATAGTGAAGTCCCACTGTATTCTTACACATTTTCCCCTGGAGTCCGTTCGTATGATCGTCCAGGATAATCTAGAGTGAAGTTTGATTTCTATTACCATATAACTCTTTTAATCAACATTGAGCTTGGAAAAGACTGTACATGGCTTAACCCCTTGACCATGGGAACCGAGTGGGTTGTGTACAGATTCTATGGGGATTTCAGAAACTTGTAGGGAACGGGTTAACATGCTTGTGCTTACTGGGAGATTTCTTCAAAGTCGAGCAATTTCAGAGGTTTGATGTTGGCAGTGCCGTTCTCGGAGTTGAG